>VTPC01090181.1:87953-116783 GCA_011009095.1 Ignelater luminosus | reverse complement strand
AGTTTAGAGATGATAGGAAACAGACTTATTCGTCGATATGATGATACGCTAGTCAGGTTTTTGCCCGGCTTGGGTATCATAATTATCTCGGTTACTTTTAGCTGCTTAGACCAATATTTGTGTTGTAATATAGCATTGAAGATATATGTTAACATGACTAGTCCTTTTCTTGGTACTTCTTTTAGCATTGTCGCAGTCACGAGGTCAATGCCTGAAACTTTACGTGGGTTCACTAAGTAAATTTCATTTTGTATATCTGTTGGAGTAGAAAGTTTAATTGCTGGTATGTTACGAGGAATGTTAGTTATCAGTCTTGTTTTTTTCAATATCTGGTGTGTTGTCATGAGGGGAAAAGACTGTTGTCACATATTCTGCAAACAATGGTGCCTTTTCGTCGTCACTCCGTGCCTATTTTGGTTAAGGGTTCGTTTCATTTCGTATAGAACGGATATGCTCCTTAGGTCTTTTCAGAGATTTAATCGTTTCCAAATTTAATTTTCATATCTGTTGAGGTTTGTTATGAAGTTAGTAAAAGATCTATCTTTTTCTTCTTTAATCGTGTGTTTTAATCGATTGCTGTTATGATTTAAGGTGGTTTTATCATGTGGTGCTAGTGTGAGATGCCATTTCCTTTTGGCAGTAATCAGTTGTTGGATTTCGTGCAGAAAGTTTCCTATTTTAGGTTGTAATTTTGGCTAAGGAGTTGCTTGTTGAGCTGCCTGCTTTAAGGTGTGCATTAGGGTAGTTAAAGCAGCATCGATTTCTTGCGAATTCTGGAGACGTACATCAAGTTCCGTATGCTCTTGAATGGTAGTGCGGTAGTTATCCCAGTTAGTTCTTTTGTTATGTATTCTATCAATTGGTTGTTTGTGGATCGCAAAACTACTGACAGTTGCTATTAGTAGTGAGTGATCTGAAGAGAGGTCGTAGCTTGCTTCCACATTTATATAATTTGGCAATATTCCGTTCGCGAAAAAAAGTCAAGTAGGTCCGGGATTTTGTCAGTCGGCCAGTAAGTTGGAGTGCCCGTTGGTAGGTGGGCATAGTTTTGTTCTTGTATAAGCCTGGACAGTTCTCTACCTTTTGCTGTGATTATGCAAGATTCCATAGGGTGTTTTTGCTGTTGTAGACTCCCCCTGCAAAAAATCTATGTCCCAGTGTTTGAAAAAGTTGTCTTTTTTGATGTTATGCCTGTGCGTACTTGGGGAGCTCGTGGTGTTAAATTGCATTTTTTAATTAATACAGCGGTTCCTGCATGAGCAGTGTTGTCAGGATGATTTGTATTGTAGGTTATACATCTTGGGATTTTGAAATATGATCTAATATCTGTAAAATGGCTTTTACTAACTAGCAGAATATCAATGTTATTACGTTGTAAGAATATTTCAACTTTTTGTTATGTCGTAGAAGGTCATTGGCATTCCACAGGGCGATTCGGAGAAAATTAGCGAATTTTGGCAATCAGCGTGGTGAGCATATTAAGGACCATGCTGTTTTGTTGGATGAGTTGCTGCATCATGACTTTAAATTCTTGAATGAAGCTTCTTAGAAGATTTTTGCTGTAATGTTCATTCGGTTGCTCTTAGATAATTAGTACTTGGTTCTTGCATTCTAGTACCTCTAACAGCTTCTGAGTAAGGCCTTGTTGTATCTGTCGTTTTTTGGGTAGGGGGTGCTGGAGATGTATTTGGTTGAATATTCAATCTGTTGTTAGTGTTATTGGGTTTATTTAGAAGTCGATGGTAAAAGTCGCAACCTCGGTAGTTACCATATCTTGATAATTTTCTACTCCATATACAAAGATTGGGGGCGGTTTAGCGATTTCGGGTAGGTATTACGATCATCTTCTTCGTTAAATTGACTAGATCTGTTTGTTGGGGTGATGGTTTGGTTGATCGGGCGATTTATCTTTCTTCTCTTATATCGTCTTGCCATTTCTTTACGTTCAAAGTGTGCCCAACCACCTTTTCATCACTGGTTGAAGTCATTCTGTAATAGTGTGGCGTCGTGCTTGTTGTTTGTGGATAGATATAGCCTGGTTAGCTCATAATGCGCTGTTGACTATAGATGTAGTCTTCACTAGATGCAGGCTGTCCCAGGTTTTTGTTGTTATGGAACTGTGGCATGTGCGCGTTTGTTAGTGGGACGCCCTGTACAGCGCTACTGTCTTGTAGATGTGGGCTGTTTTCAACATTCGGTTGATTCTAGATGAATCCTGGTCCGTTGAATAACGGTAGAGAGTTCATCATTCTTTCTTTTGTTGTGTTTTATTTTGTTTATTTATTTACAATTTACACACAAGTGGTCATTTCACTTTATCCCATCGCGGCATATTGATAACACGAGCATTGTACACATTTGTACGCTACGATATTCAAACGAACACTCCTATAAAAATAAGTACATGAAAGCATACAAAAATGACCTTGAAATATGGAAAAACAATTCTAAACTCTCCAGACAGCATTATTTAATTTAGTATGAAACTGTGTTTCCCATAATGTTAATTTTACTTGTATTTAATCTTTTTAATCATAAATCTGATCAAAGACAAACTGCCTCGTCCTAAAATGATTTGAAAATTTGCATGTGACTATGAAACATTTTAAGTTGCAGTGTCCAGGAGGCAAATTGAAAAGATTTCTAGTTATACACACAAAGAACATTGTCTTCAGTAGTCTGCAGATACAAACTAATAGCACAATCATTTGTAAACTTGCCTTAAACTCCAAAATAGTGCAATGTTTTGTATATTGAAATATTCAAGATCATTTCTCTTCAATGTATACCCTGCGAAGTTGTCAAAATTTAATTTTCTTATAGTTGGGAACTCTTGTTGGTTTTAGAGTCTCTTAATGAAACGCATCTGTTTTTATCGTGGCTTTCTTTTTGACTGCGGAAGCTTCTAACGCTTTTATGCAGGATTGTCTACTATCATCTTCTCTTTCAAAGTCATGATCAGAAAATTAACAAAGAAAAAACAATCAAAGAGCCTTAAAATCTTTTTTACTTTCAAACTTGCACATTCGTTTTCGAGAATGATATTTTTTTAATCAGAGCGTCTGTTGTCTTTTTGTCGCATAACTGTAAAGATGCCTCTGTGACTGTCTTTACTGCCGGCTCCACAGTTTGTAAGTCGCAGAAAAAGGAGTTCATCATTGCCGCTCTGACTCCACTAAAGAATGGAGAGGTTCATTTGAAACGTCCTGTTGACGATTGAGAATATTGTTGTTGCCAGTCAATCAAATTTATATAAGACGAGGAATTTAAATTAATCTTCAACACCTCAAATAACTGAAGCTGTCTATAATTAGGCGTTTTCTTTGCCTTTAAAATGCGCCTAGCAGCGAGTTCTCTTGCATGTTCTTGTTTATCAGATAGCATAGACAATAGCACGTTTTCTGGGTGTGAAAGAACGCATTGCACCTAATAACAGGATCGACTATCTTTCTCAATTCTTGTAGAAGATATCCAAGATTAAATATAAATTTTTAGAAATGTCTTAAGCTATCTTTGCACGACAGATGTCCTTTAATTTCAAACCAAACTACAAATGTAGCAAGTTGTTTTAGTTTATTTATCGGTTCGTTAGTTGAAACGTTAGACATTTTTCTTTAGCCAAAACAGGAGAACACTCGCCACGTATAACAGCTGATGTAATATCATACAGGTAACGTTGGTCAGAGCTGAAGTCTTTGACTTCAGAAATATATGGTAATATACCTTCTATCTTTTCGAACGACACAATAAGGTACTTTTGACAGTCATCCAGTAATTTTCTAATAATACCAGAAGAAGCGGTAGGTCCTGTTTTGGTACCGTCGAGTTTTGAAAACACGCGTCTCAAGGGCAATTCATTTTTATGTAAAGATCAAAAAATCTAATGGAGAGGTCTATTTAAACGTTTTTCTAATAGCCGTATGACTCCGCCATATTTGCCTGAGTTTGTCACTATTCCGTCACAACCTACAGCTAATGTATGCTGTAGAGATATGTGCTGCTGACAAGTTAGTGTTTCATGGATTGCAAACTTTAATCCTTTGGCTGTTGCTTGACTTGGAACTGTATAACCGACATAAATCGAGCCTGGTTCTTTGAAAATTGAAATATGTTCTTCAACTTGTTGTTAACCGGTATTTCTATCTTCCTTTCGTCACAATTTTTAAAATCTAATCTTTTCGCCAATCAAAATACAAATCAGGAATACTATCAACTTGATCCTCAGTTTTTGTCTGGCCCGTCGCAATCTTGACTTATCAATTATTTCATCACCGCTCTTATCACCTTGTAGTACAGCAGAAATGACAGAAGCTGCAGCTCTATCTGATTCCATAACGGTCACAATCACTTGACAAATTTTTAAGGAACTGTATTTTCCATTTTTGTCGGTAACGTTGGTGTCGATGAACAATGGGACAAAGCCTCTTCTTTGCTACCTTCAGACTCTTCGGAAATATCGGGATTTTTGTAAAAAGGACCTTGCTCGCACATTTTTTTAGAATTGTAATACGTTTCGAGTTTCATTTTTTTCCTATTAGTTTTTTCTTTTTTCTAGTTGCTGTTAAATCAATACTTTTCATAATCATTTTTCTGTTTAACCTCTGATCGACTAAGAGAGCTTGTTTTTCCTTTAGGACCTCCTGATCTTTAGAACAACTACACAATTTAAAACTTACATGAACTCAAATCAAACTGTTTTTCAGAGCTTTTGCAAAATTCTTGCATCTCTTCCTCTGGCAGTCGCTTTAAAGATTTTATCAAACCTTTACACTTGGCATGCTAGGCTTTTAGCAATTGTAATACTTGCGTATGTGCTATATTTGAAATATTAGAAGCTTTTTGCCATACTTTCGACTTTTCTTGTTGCAATTTTAGTATTTTCGTTAACAGTTGGTTTCGAATTGTGCTCAAGTTTAAGACAATATCTTATTAAATTATAATATTTCATGACTTGTTTGTGCGTGGAAAGTTGAATTTTACTCATTTCTTCAGAAACGCCAAAAATACGGCAATTTGTGGCTTTTCGGGTATTATTTGAAATCTCCATGATGAATAACAAGAGGAATTAAATGAATTATTATTAAAAACCACGAATCAAATTGTATTCAAAAGACTTGTATGCTGTTTATTTTACGATCTTAACACACAAGAAGGAATACTAGTTTAAGGCAACTTTTCGAAAATTCAAACGCAATGCGCGGGTAGTTAACCATATAAAAAGAATAAAAGAAAATACTACGTTGTTAGTCTATAGCCAGGTTATGCTTTGCGCACTATTAGAAATCTTAAGAGAAAAAAACCGATTTTTGGACCCATCCTGCAGTGCAGAAATTTGACCCAAGGATTCTTTTTATATTTGGTGTAAATCTATTGAGAAATCAAAACTCGTGACAAAGTGTTTTGTTCTGAAATTGTAAAGTAATCTTTACTCGATCCTCAAAATGCCCTAGACTTTAATCTTTTTTTTAAGAACATGTCATGTAAAAAACGTATTCCTCAAATGTTATATTAATGGAAGCTCTTATTTATTAACAATTCTAATTTCTTGTTCCTATAATATAAACTTAAAATATTTAACTCATTTAACTTTAAAATTACTTCCTTATTTTCTTGGTTCTTATCGAACGTCACGAAAAAACTTGTTTTTTTAAAAAATTATCATTATCCAACTATTTATTAGATAGGCCTGGGTTGGGAGATTCTATTTTCAAGAGAAGCCACGTAACAATTATTTTCTTCTTGCTCGCTAAGAGTTGTATTATATTATTGATTATGAAAGTAAGGGTTGTTACGTATTCACATGAATGTGAGCGTTGTTGACTCTGTTTATTATGCTGTGTTTCCAAATTTCAGACATGTAAACTTTGTCTACAGTACAATTATGTTGCAATGGCCATGCACTACTTTTTTATTTCACACAACACTAACATGTTTCTTATTTTCCTTCGTTGCTGCAGTACAGTAAGTGAGATGGCGGCTAATGCAGTTAGTGTTGTTGAGCTCCCAGTGAAAAAGTGTAAAAAGTGTAATACTGTGCCAGTATCAAGGTGACAGTGTATAATCTGTAGAACGTTAATGCACCCGGGCTGTCTAAAATATTTTACAGATATTGTTAAACTTGACGAAAAGCACATAAAGTGTTGTGACGAGACAGAACAAAGCGATGTACTAGTAAGAAATGGTGGATTAGACGATTCAATGGATTCTAGAAACACAATCATTGTGGAACGAGCCGATGTGAAATCAAAAGATGAAGTAATTAAGGAGCTTTTGCAAGAGAAGAAGAGATTAAGTAAGGAAAATAGTTTATTACAAAAATTAATTAGTGAGATGGAAGATAAAAATGGACTTCTGTACTTTAAAATAGGAGTGTTAGAGAAACAAATAACAGGTGAAACTGACGTGAAGCAAAAGCAATATAATAAGCAAATAAAACCGCCAACTGTGATAACAGAAAATGTAAATGTAAAGTACAAACAAAAATCGCAAACAGAAAATATTGAAACACACAACCTAGACACCACAAAAGAAACTGTTAAAAAGGTAAAACCAAAAAATCACAAAAGAAACTGTAGCAGCCAGTATCCATTTAACAGAGAGTCAAATTAAATGTAAAGAGATCATCTCCTTAAATAGCGATGTAGAAAATCAACAACGAAAGACATCTATGCCCAAAAAACAACAGAAAAGGATTATAGTGGGCTCTCAAGTAAACGAAATTTGTAAATTAAAAGTAGCCCCTAAGGTAAAATCGATTCACATTTGCAAGTTATCCACTGACACCACAGCACAGGAAGTTCTTGACCACGTGGTATCGGTAGCTCCAGTAATATCATGCGACAAAATTGAATCGAAATTTCCAAAATATTACTCCTCATTTAAACTTAATGTGAATGAAGGTGATGCTGATAAGATTATGGATCCAACTGTATGGCCGAAAGGAACCTGCATCAATAATTTTTTTTACCGAAAAAATCAATCCCGGCGCATACAATAAGAAACAGTGTTGTGAGAAGTAGTGTGCAAAATAAAGAGATAAGTTCAAATTATAATAATAAATTTACTATCGTGCATATTAATGCTCAGTCTGTTCGAAATAAAATAATAATTTTTGAAGATTTTGTAAATAACTTTAGAATAAAAATAGATGTACTGTGTGTAAGTGAACATCACATGCGACCTGGTGAACCAGAAAGTTTTCTCCTTAAAAATTATAAAGTTATAAGTCACTATACAAGATCAACCACTACAGGTGGAGGTGTTATAATACTTTGTAAAAATAAGATTTTATACAATCCTTTAGATAAAATTAGTGAACTGTCAATTGAAAAACATATCGATTACAGCAGTAAATTTTGTGCAGGAGGAAATTATTTGCGTTACAGTTTATCGGCCTCCAGCTGGGGATTTTAATGTATTTATGTATAAAATGAATGAATTGTTGACAGTTTTAAATAATTTTAATTGTGAAGTCGGAATAAATGGAGATTTTAATATTAAATTCAATATCAAAGACTAAACTTATGTTAAATTTATAGATATAGTAAACTCTTATGGATTTGTGCATACTATTACCGAATCGACTAGACTTTCAAATTGCATTGACAATATCTTAGTAAAGTTTGGAAATTTTAGACAGTATAATACTTGGGTTGAGGATCCTGGATTATCGGATCATAAAGCTATATTTATTACCATTGAATGCAAACCTACTTTCAAGGATGAAATCACCTCATATAGACCTTATACAGATGTAGGCAAATTTATATTTTTTAAATTAATAGAAGCTATAAATTGGAATTTTGTAAATGAAATTCATGTTAATGTTAATACTAAATTTTCAAAATTTATTACTATCTTAATAGAATCGTTAAATTGTGCTTTTCCTGTGGTTACACAAACAAATAAAATCAAATCAAATCAAAAACTAACATGGTACACGTCGGAATTAAGATAAATGAAGGAGCATTTAAATTTTTTAAAGGAATTAAATAAGGATTTTCCCAACTTAAAACTAAATGAATTGATAAATAGTTTTCGTGTAAAATATTCAAAAGAGATGGAACGGGCAAACAGTAACAAGTACATTAAACAAATCCGTGATAGCAATCAAAAGCCTAAAGTGTACTGGGATATAATTAATAAAAACAGAAGGGGTAAGATAGTCTCAAACAAGATTAGTTTTGATGTAAATAAATTAAATAATTTTTTTATAAAACAACCGGAGAATGTATTGAATAAGTCTTCTTTTAGTACAAAACAGTTCCAGTCCAAATATTCAACAAACAAATGTTAAGTTTAGTATACAACCTGTATCAGAAAATAATATGCGTGATGCAATAAATAGATTAAAAAATAAAACTAGTCGTGATTATTACAATTTAAATGCAGTGTTAATTAAGTGTATTAATAACATAATCATACCACCGCTTACTAAAGTATTCAATGGTTGTATTGAAGAAGGTATATATCCCAATGCCTTAAAAATTTCCAAAGTTATACCCATACATAAAAAGGGATCGTTGAATGATATGAATAACTATAGACCAATTTCTCTTGTTCCCATTATATCTAAAATATTCGAAACGTTAATTAAAGATCAAATTGTAGATTATTTTGAAGCTAGTAAACTATTTTGTAATCAACAATTCGGCTTTCGTAAAAATAGGTCAGTAACCGAAGCTATAAATTGTCTTTTAGATTTGTAATTGAAGGTACGGAAAAACGATCTTGGGTAGGGGCTTTGTATTGTGACCTACAGAAAGCTTTTGATTGCGTCAATCATGATACTCTGTTACAAAAATTACAGTTGTATAACTTTGATACCTCTAATATTAAGCTATTTCAATCATATTTACAAAATCGCAAACAAAAAGTTTTTCTAAATAATACTTACTCGGAAGAAGGATTATTAACTTGTGGAGTTCCACAAGGATCCGTATTGGGTCTTATCTTATTTGTTATATATATTAATGATTTACATACGACAATATTATCCGGTAAAGTAATTTTATTTGCTGATGATACAACGTTCTTGCGATATCATCAAGATGAGAATAATTTGTTTAATGAAATGAACATTCATCAATCTAAAATCGAAAATTGGCTAATTCAAAATTGTTTAAAATTAAATGTAAATAAAACAAAAAAACTAATCTTTTCACATCGAACGCTTGTAAATCATCAAAATGAAGATTATGTGAAATTTCTAGGAGTATGGTTAGATCCAGTATTAAGTTGGGATAGTCATATTGAATATTTAGCCACAATTCTTTCAAGAAATTTATTTGTTCTACGTAACTTAACTCATATTGTACCTACTCAAGTAGCTGTAACCGCATATTATGCTTTAATAAACGCACACATGACTTATGCTGTTGTATGTTGGGGACATTCTACTCATGCTAATAGAATGAATCTTCAACCTGCAAAGAAAAGCTATACGTATCATTACAAAAAAATCTTATACCGATGATGTAAAACAAGATTTTATTAGTTTAAGCATATTAACATTTCCATCCCTTTATATTTTTAATAGCTTAATTCAAACTAAAAAATATTTAGACGATTATAATACACAAAATAATGTTCATAATTATAGTACAAGAGATAACTTTAAAATTCGTTTAGATTACTTGCGTCTTAATTCAAGTAGATATAGTAAAAATTATTATGGCCCTTTGTTTCTCAATAAATTGCCTGTGAACATTGTAAATTTGCCATTAAAATTGTTTAGAAATAAGATTAGAAGATATCTGATAAGTGAAGCCTTTTATTCAATTCAGGAATTTATGGATCATGAATTGAATTCCTCTAGCATAGACATGTAAAATAAATACAGCTTTATTATCATATCAAGAGAGATCTGTGATATATAAGAAAAAAAAATTTACTCTGCTTTTTTGAAAATTTATAACTTGCATTATGTATTTTATTGTATTTATTTATTGTATTAAGTATTAGTGACTTGTTATTCTACACTGTATTAAACTTTATTGTATTATTGACTTGTGCAAATACTTGTATACTAGCATAAATGAATAAATGGCGTGGATATATCAGGAGCCTTTCTTGTTTGTTTTCTATTCTGTTTAGTTCTTAGCTGCAGGATCTTCATGTAATAAATTTCTTTCTCTATATTACTTATTTAATTTCCAATCCTGTTCATAAATAAAACTCAGTTAAACATATTAGCAATTTATTACCTATTCGCTAATTTAAGAACAGTTCCCTTGTAGTCACGTTATAACTATACAATTCCACCGAATAAGCGGCCTTTGCGGTCACGTATATTCTTACAATTTACGCCGACGACATAATACGAACTTCCTACGTACGCTTAACTTAAAAACTTTTATTATATTAAGTAGGTTAGCCTTTTTGCATATCGTTATTTCTTATTTCATTTCACATTTAATTATATTCCAAGGAAAAGAAGATGACACTGCATAATGTTCACTGATGAAAAGATTAAAAAAGAGGTTTTAATGGTAAACAGGGTCAAATAGAAGACAATACGAAAAAAATATTAACAAAACGATATAAAATTATAGTCACTAGAAAGGGAACTACCGGTTTTAACTTTCCGTCGAGCGCAATGGCCTGGCATACACGTTCTTACGAATTTATTCATCTGGTTCATATGATGTCAAACACGAGGTACAAACAAACTTTGTGTGTTGCAAGCACTTGTGACAATTATTTTTAGAAAGCCGTCTTATGCCAGTTTTACATCTTGTTTTTTTCCGGGGGGTTCTTCTTCTTTTTGACTTTCCTCGAGTCTTTCTTCTTGTGTAACAGGCCTAAACTGTTTAATTTTTCTTGTAAAGCCAATGGAATTTCACTCTCTTTTTGACTCCTTCTTGTTAACTCTTTTCAAACAATCTCATCCGATAACTGTTTCAGAAACAACCCCCTTCGCATTTCTTTTAAGCCATTTCCCAAATAGATTATTTGTGAATTGGTTATACTCATATTCAACATGGCAAAAAATACAACCATAGGCCAACGCCTTACATTTCGTGCTTTGTAGTATGAGGCACACTTCTTGTCCGTGGTGTCTACACCACCTTTGGTTTCATTGTAGAATGCTATGATAGATGGTTTCTCTCGATCGTTTGTTTTAGGACTTAACGTCACGCAAGCTCAAGACAAATATAACGGTTTTACCTTTTCCTGAAACCTACGAGACTAAAGTTGTTGAATTCTTGAACCCAACTGTGCTTGAATAAACACTCTTCCCAACTAAAGAGATTAATGTTGGAGGCAACTGTGTTTATTTTTCTTCACAGTGCCGACGTACGAAATTTTTTTCTGACGAGAATATTCTACTAGGTCAATATCCGTAAACCGATAATTATCGGCGGTAAAATTTCGACCTGAGCCTTCTAAAGAATGTATCCACTAATTTTTTCACAACATCGACGGGCTTGTTGCTAACGTTGAACGGACCATCGGATTGCCTTTCTGCGTATAGTTTTAAATTATATAAATAGCACAGTTTTGCATCGACAAGGGCAAAATTATTGGCGGGTTTTGGAAGAATTTACTGTCGGAAAACATCATCCACGGAAAGCTTCTAATTTTTCATCCAAAGTAACATTTTCACCTAACCAGTAATTTTTCTGACAATTTCGTACAAATTGCGTAAAAATTTCTTGCACAGCAGCCAATCGGTCTTGTTTCTTTCTTTCTTGTCTTGTGAGACAATCATCAAATCTGAGGCACCGAATTATAAATTTGAATCTCTTAATGCTCATAATCAAACTAAACCTTTCAATATTATTCCAAAATTCTTCCAAACTTAGTGTGTTTATATTATTTATAAACTGCTAAAAACAAAAGTCTTATAAACACTTTTAGTTGAACTAATTGTAAGTCTATAGGTTTGGCATCCCGTTTACGCTCATATTTGTCTTTTATGCCTTCGATATATTGGTTTGTATAGACAACTATGACATGCCAAATGTTATCTGTAAAAAAGCATTTCCAACATTTAAGAGGCATTGTAGCGTATTTTGCGTTATCAATTACGCCTGACTAACGCTTGATAAGATTTTGAGCTTGAACGCAAACTCTCTTGGACTTTGGATTCCAGACCCATTTTGTAATTTTATCTTTCCCTAGAAAGTAACCTGTTTCTTCATTCAATTCTATTTGCTCATCACTATTATTAGATTTATCTTTTTATTCAGTTTTATAATTGTCTTGTCGACTTTCAACCTGGTCTTCGCCATCAGTATCAGATTCATCACTAAAATATTCAGTAATATCATTTTTATCATTATCATCTAACATTTTTAGTAGTTCGTCAACATGATCTTTATTTTGCAAATCATACATTTTTCTTTCGGTAGTCATATTCACTGGTCTTGTCTAGAAATAAAATGAAATAATTTAGAAACACATTCGGATGATACAGAAAAACTGTAAGCTATTAGACACGATGCAGGCATGAGGTAGTAGAAAGACAGTTGACTATATTACAAAGCATATGGCAGATAAAAAGTCATCAAGAAACGACCATATTATTGCTCCGAGAGTGAATTATACCTTTAACTGTGGTAAATCTGTAGCTATGTAAATTTTAATGAAATGTTTTCATTGTTACCAAGTTGAAGTAAATTACTAAAAAATTTGGTTACAAAGATTGACCTTCCGCTTCAAAGCCAGAAGCAAGCACTCCTACATCCAGGCTATTAACAAGGCAGTAGGTAACATAAAAAAAACAAGAAACATATTTGCATGTTTCTATGAAGCATTGACAATCAATTTTAGAATACTAGCTCATTTCATTGTATATTTCTGAAATTGTTCAGATAAGATGCAGTAAAAGGTTTGAAAAACCAGCGCAAAGCAAAATGGTTACAGGAGTCAGACTTGATATTAACAATTAATTAAAGACTGGCTTAGGGAAGTAAAATGGCCTCTAAGACCATGAACAATAAACGCTCTTTAACAACCGGAAAGCTGAACCAGTTAATTCAAGATGATCCTTTTGATATTAAGGTGAAGAAGAAACTAATGAAATTGATATTTCTACTCTGAATCAAAGAGAAGGGGCTGATACACCATTAATGATGGTGAAGATATGAAAAAGGAACAATTAGACCATAATCAACTAAGTACACTGGAAGATCCTAAACCATCTGAAAAATTGGGTCACATCGATAAAAAGGACTTCACTAGAAAACTGTAGTATTTGGACGACCATGAATTAACACCAAAACAAGATATTGGATTAAAGATCAAACTTTACATTTATAAAACCTCTGGTAAAATGGCATGAGAAGATTATTGAAAGTAGCGACAATACTCAAATTGAATCCCCTGTGACATATTTTTTAAAGTACCTTACAAATGACCTATTCAGTCAAATGGCACAAATGACGAATCTTTACGCAATAGCACAAGTTAAATTTGTTCTTGCAGGCATTGAAGAATAGATAACTTTTGTAGGAATGCATGTCATTATGAGCAATCCTCAAGAAAAACTTTAATAGAATGCAAAACAGTATCCCATTAGTATCTGAAAATATGCCTGTTAATCGTTCTTCAAAATTACATACAAATATGCATCTTGTCAATGTAGAAGAGAATCTGATGAACAATGACCATTTTTGTAAGATGAGGTCTCTGTATAATAACATCCGAAGACGGTGTTTAAAGCTTCAAATAAAAACTAAATTGATGAGCAATTGGTACCTTTCAAGGATAAAATAAGTGTTAAACAATACGCGAAATGGAAACCAAATTCCAGAGGAATATAAGTCTTTGTGGTGCTAGTGGAATCATGTACGATTTCGTTTGAGATCAGGGATCAACAACAGAAATAAATCCAGAATTTATGTAAAAGTGTATGGAACACTTGCAACAAAGTGAAAAATTTCGTTCCCTACTTTTCTCAGGACGGTGAGTTGGTTTACTGCATCAACGTATTCGGCTTTATATCAATGTTCATAATTCAATATGACCCAAGTAAATGGAGACTTCTTATTGATTCATTCCAAAGGAGTTTGAAAGCAGTATAACTTCACAATGGTAACAAGTACGCTTCACTGCGTGTAGTTCATTCAGTTCATTTAAGGAGCGGTATGAGAATTTAGACCGATTCTCTCTAAAGTTAAATACAACGAACATGGGTGGATTCAATAGGGAGACCTAAAGGTGCTGTCCATGCTTTTTGGGCAGTAAGGAGGCCAGACCAGGTATTCATGACTGGGACAGTCGCGACAGGAGCAAGCATTAGATAAAAAAGGAGTGGCACAAAAGAAATTCCCTACAGCCTACACAAAGAATTGTGCTTTGAAGAAGTTTAGTTGGCCCAAATAACGTTCTCCTCCCTTTCCTTCATATAAAACTCGAACTTACCAAGCAATTTATTAAGACATTAAAAAAAGAAGGTAAATGTTTCAAAATACTTGGGAGAAAAGTTTCCGGGACACTCTGACGCAAAACTGAATGAAAGAATCTTTGTTGGCTCATGACAGATGATATCTTTGAAACAAACATGGAGGAGGACAAAAAGGATGCTTTAAGCGGCTTCAAAAAAGTTCTCAACCAATTTTTAATTAACAAAAAAGACCTAAATTTTAAGAATATTGTGGAAAACATGTTAACAAAATTTCAAAATTTGGGTTACTCAATGGGTTTGAAAGTTCACTTTCTGCAGTCTTATCTCGACTACTTTCTTCGAGCTCTAGATAGAGCAAGCGAAAAGCAGGGAGAAATATTGCATTAAGATATCAAGGAGATGGAACGGACACATCAAGGTGGATTGAACGTCAATATGATGGCAGACTACTGCTGGTTGTTACATAAGGAACAGTCACAAAACCATAAACATAAAAGCACAAGAAGAAGCTTTGGGGGAAAAACGAGGTTCTACGAGAAAGTATAAAGATATTCATGTAAATATAAAACAATTAAAAATTAGTTTTTCAATTTGTTAGTAAATAAATTGTTTTATATCCAAAATGTGCTTCTCTTGTAAAACATTCTCACGTGATGGAGCCAAACGGAAGTCATCAAAATACTTTAGAATCAGCTGGAACGGTTCAAACAACTTTTAAAAAGTTTTAAAATACAGAAGTGTGTTATAATTAAAAAATACTCAAACACTCGAGTGTTACCTTCAAAATTTACGTAGAATTCCGCAGCACAAGAAATTTCAGCCTCGATTTCGCTATTGATACATTAGGTCTCGAAAAAGAATGAAAGAAGTATTATGTAGTAAATCTAGATGTGTCTGCAGGCAAACAGCAACGTGTTCCACGCAGATCACAAAGTTGTGGGTCAGATGGACCTACCTGCATCACTCTGAACTAAGAACGAATATCAGACCAAGCTAAACCAACAACGCGCTTATTTATTAAGCTTCGAAGGTAATTTCTACTTGTGTCGCAAATTGACGGATTAAACAAACTATTCTTACTAAACCATGCATACAATCAGTTTTAGTCCCAGAAATACTGACATACTAACACAACAACGCCAACGTACAAATGTTTTATTTCTCAAAGATTATTAGAATTTAGTTGTTGATATTTCTTTTAACATTTAGTAGTCCCTGCTATTTCAACGGTATCTGATTTTTTTTAATTTTAATTTTCATTTCAGAACAATTTTTTTAATTAAGAAAAATCATTGACTAATATTAATAAGCGGAATTCAATTTTATAATCCCGATTAAAAAAGGAACTATAATACTGTATTATGTGTGCCACTAAACCAGTTAGTTACTCCAAGTCAATGATTCAACCAAATAATATTCAGAACTCCTCTAAGCTGTACTGAAACTTTAGGAAACCAAGTTAGTTACCTTTAAACACGAAATCAGAATATCTGAACTACAAAATAGTTGAATTTACCTTAGGTGTTTACCCTTTCTTGCATATATCTCTCTGAAGTTTTAGACTAACTAGGCACAAAGTTTCTTCAATATCCAATTTTTAAAATTATTTAAAAGCTTAAGCGAGTAGAGCCTAGTGTAGGGGTTTAGGTGGTTTATTTTATGTGGGTTTCATTTTCTTTTCGTCTAATGCAGAGAGCGAATACACTTTGTTAGGAAAATTAACGCAGGACCCGATTCACACGCTAAAACACAAACACGTAACTGTTTATGTTGGGTTAGATAAACATCACTGCTATCTTGTTCAAATTGACTCCTGTTCTTCCCTTATTTTTCTTCCATCCGCTGACTTTGAGTTGCGTTTCTGTATTTGTTGTGTTTTAGAAAAGGTCACTCCCCCCTTTTGGCGCTATTTAAAGAAGATAATTACGGTTCACTGGGGGAGAACAGAAAGGAAAAAAAATTGTGAAAAATTATTTTTTATTAAATAGGTGTGAAATTTCCACCGATTCCGGGATTTTTAATTGTATTTTAAATTTGCCCTTATTAATTAAATTTTATGTGGATGAAATGATTTCGTAATTACCAAAAACGGCGACTTAAATTGAGGGGTTGGAAACTTTGAGAAGTGGCTGAATGTTTCTTCTTAACGCTAATTAACTTTTCCATTTTTACATTGTTTAGTAGGTGAAATTGGGAGAGAAAAATTTCCTTAAATTGAAGCATCGTAGAATAATTACATCTTTGAATTCTATACCGAAATGACGTTACGAGTTTTCATGCAAACTTGAATGAACCTACCCTGCAAAATATTCAGAACGATTTTCACTTGTACGAGTTTCCTAGCTGTTTTGCATTCCTGATTATGGCGTTTCTGGACGAAGTCGAGTGTTGTTCATGTTCGGGGCCGCTATTGCGGAAGCTATTTTAAAATATGGATGTAGAAGATGGACTCGATCTAAATGCAGATTGTAGAACACTTACTTATTTTTATTCTCTTTTTCTACTCTCTTTTTTGTGTTGCTTTTATTTTGAGAAATCTCTTTTCTAGAAAAAGCAAGGTTGGATATTCGTTATAATCTAGGGTATTGATGGAGATGCTACCCTTGAAGAATTTATTTATTGCGTGAAACTCCAATTCTTGTTCAAATTGATTACGTCTACGTTGTTTTAAATCAGAACACGCACAATCAGAGTGGTATAAGTAGTGGTATTCTTCAAAAATAAGATATTAGAGGTAAAACTTTCATTCATTCAAGTTAGATTTGTTATTTTATCACGCACATAAGTAAGCGCGGTAAATTTTGCAAAAGACATTTAGAATATAGAATTTCTTACAGGAAATAAAAATAGAGATTTCTTCATCAGGAATTAATTGAGTTCTCATTAGAGCTTCTCTTGTAAGTCTAAGAGGTACCTTAGATTGAATTTAATGTTTCCAAAGCTCTTTCAGTTAAAAATAAAAAAGTGAGCTAAAATATTAATTTAAATAAAAAGTGTTGTACTGATTAGCTGTTAGTGGAGGCAGCACAATATGTAGAAAGCATGTGATCTAGCAGCTTGTTTAGAACAGAACAAAAATACGCCCCTCAGTGCTTTTCAAAATCGATCCAAAAACAGAATGGCAGTGGTTTTTCAAAATGTGCAATTGTTGATAATTTTGTGTTAAGTAAGAGGCAGAAACAATACAGAAACAACAGAAACATCACAAATTATTGCGTCATTACACTCAAACTAGTGTATGCAATATATGAGACATAAATCCAATTTAACCTAATTGCAAAACATCGAAGGGGTATCTGTGAAACGTGTTCAAAACCTACCAGTATTAATATCGTATTTTTTATTATAAAATGTCCTGTTAAGCTCACAAATACTAGTCATTAGAGCCTTATTTATGGATACGAATTGGTTTATAACAATCTTCATTAGAAAAATGTTGCACTTGAACAGAACATAAACGAGTGTTTATACGAAGTTGGTCTGAAGAGTTTCCGACCTAACAAAGATACAAGACATTTTTTCTGAAATTTTTTTTTATTTTTCAACATAGGCTCTTTGTAACTCTACACACTTCTCCCAGCAATGCTCCCATCTCTGTAACCCGTCCAAATAGTACTCGGCATTTTTCTCTGCAAAATAATTGTTCACGAAGGTGATTGCCTCTTCATTTGACGAAAATCTTTGTTTTCCGAGCGCAATTTTTAGATGAGGGAACAAAAAGAAGTCGCTTGGGGCTAGATCTGGTGAGTAAGGCGGATGGTCAAGCAGTTCAAACCGTAATTCGTGGATTTTCGCCATGGCAACCGCTGAGGTGTGAGACGGTGCGCTGTCTTGGTGAAACAGGATTTTCTTTTTCGGCAAATGTGGCCGTTTTTTCGCAAGTCCTGCCTTCAGCTTGTCAAGTAATGATGCATAGTATGCTCCTGTAATGGTTTTTCCTTTTTGAAGATAATCGATTAAAATAACTCCATGACTATCCCAAAAAACGGTCGCCATGACTTTCCCAGCGGAAAAAACAGTTTTTGCTTTTTTTGGAGCCGGTTCCTCCTTTGCAGTCCATTGTTTGGACTGTATTTTTGTTTCGGGCGTATAATGGTGTATCCAAGTTTCATCTACAGTAATTAATCGGCGCCAAAACTCGGATTTATTTCGCCTAAACTGCGCCAAAAGAGCGTTGGAAATATTCAATCGAACACGTTTTTGGTCTAACGTGAGCAAACGCGGCACCCAACGCGCGGACAGTTTTCTCATGCCTAAATGTTGATTTAATATGTGACAAACATGTTCTTTTGACATGTTCATAACCTCTGCTATCTCTCTCACTTTAATTCGGCGGTCGTCTAGCACCATTTGGTGAACTTTGGCGATGTTTTCGTCGGTAGTTGCAGTTTTTAGACGTCCCGAACGTTTATCGTCTCCCAAGCTCTTACGGCCACGTTTAAATTCAGCAGCCCAAAATTTCACTGTGGTAAATGATGGTGCAGAGTCCCCATACACAGAATCCAACTCAGCTTTTATTTGCGAAGGCGTATTGCCTTTCAAAAACAAATATTTAATGACAGAGCTATAGGTACCAAACAAAATAACAAAAAAACTATTTTTGCAAGATATCTAGTTAGCGATGCATTTTTTCCAAAAAACAAAAAGCTCATTAAATTGAGCTCGTAAAACTGCAATTCTTTCCCCATTTAATCGTTTCTCTATCTCCGCTAGTTTCCGAGATTCCCATACTAAACATCGAAAAAAACTCACCCTGTATATATATACACACACACACATCGAAAGCACAGCACATTCATTTACATGCCGCACAAGCAATCAGCCGTCGACTGTGAACACAACGCCGCCTGGTTGAGTGAGTGAGCCAAATCATCAGGTGTCGGGGAACCCCAGAAAATCGATAACGATACCTGTTGGAGATTCGTTATTCAGCCTGAAGACTGCCGGTAGACGATAATAAATAAACACAACGAGCTAAATGGTAATAGATTTCGCGACTTCTGTAAATATTTCACGGAAAAGATCTCCAGGTACGATACGGAATTGCGCGTGTATTAACAACGCGTCTGAGATAAGACAAAACTTGATGCTGACTGACTAGAAATTTTCAAACGTGGGGTTGACGCCATCTTGAAGCGTCCTTTCTCCTCGCTGAAATGATCCGCGGAAATGATGACAGGATTTCGTTCATTGGAGAACAATTAAGCTGGGGAAATTAACTCACGCTACCCTGTTTAAACTCAGATAGCCAAACAAAACTAATTTGCATATAGTGTCAAGCGGCAGGTCATAAAATTATTTTATGTGTCTGTTGCATTTACACGGGCTGCAAAATTCTAGGAATAAAGAAATATAGAATAACGAAATTGAGATACATTTAATTTTTTAACTTACTCAAATGTGCTGGTGGCAATCAATCAATTTGGCGGCGCACACCTTTAGGTATAAATATAGATCTAGGATTAAGGCAGAAAAATGGTACTAGCCTTTGTACCGTTTTTGCCTAGATGAGTGTCGAGCCCTCCAAACATGAGACAAAAATATTATTTGAATTTCGTAGGAAACTAGTGTTGGCAATTTTATTTTTACCACCATCAAATTTAAACACTGGGCCTAAACGAAAATATCTATTAAATGTGTTAACAGAAATTCGTTTTGATGGGAAAGATCACTGGATTAAAAACAAGAAAACAGCGCTGTTGTAGAAAATGTAATTTTTGAAACAGCGATGGTAGCGAATTAATCCTTGATTAGAAACAAAAAGCTTCTCGGTATGGGACATGAAATAGTTATAGGGACAGAAGATCTTGTTGACAAGATCAAGATATGAGCAAACAATCTCAAAAATAATTATTTCTGTTTGATTTAGCTAAGTTGCAAACCGATTGATCAAAGCTATTTTTAACACATCTCATGTCTTTAGATCTTGGAAAAGCTGACAAATTTGGAGATGTACAGCTTTCCTAGTTTATCAGTCTGATTTATCTTCACGTAGAATTCTTAAAGTATAATCTAAGTATACACCCTACTGTAATTTTGATAAATTAATGAGTGCTTGCTAAGTGATTAAATTAACTAAAGCTATTGCGGTTTCTGTTTGTAATAAACAATAAAATGTTACCACGCCCGACATTTTAACTATTCACGAAGGGAATTAAAATTTACAATGATTTATTTAGAAATTGTGTCTGTATAAATCAAATCCAACTACATAATTTACGAATAGAAAACTGTAAATTCTACATAACTCCTGTGGAACATTTAAATCTCCTGTAAAATATTTAAATTCCTTTTGAAGCATTTAAAGCTGCCACAAATCCATGAAATCCACTTCATATAATATGCGATATCTATTTTGAAATTTTCAAATTGAGCTGATATTCTAGAAAATAGAAAATGTATAAAGCAACTTAAGAGTCTTGAGAAAGAAAATTGTTTAAATCAAATTTTCCTAAATAAGATATTTATCTGGGAAATTTTTTGCTCTCATTACTATAATTTAGTTTTGATTAAAGAAAATATTTTTCTTTGACAATTTATTTCATTAAATCGCTTTTATTAAAACAGAAAAGTCAACAATTTGTGGTTGTAATGTCATCTTGCATTCTTTACTTTACAATGAAGTAAAGTAGAAAATAGAAGATGGGTTGGTTTTAGCACGAGGTTATTGAACTGTAGTGTGGCACATATTTCATATGAATTGTTCCTTTACGACAAGGCATTTTATTATGATGCATCTTATTTTAAAATATCGCTGTTGTGAAAAAATATTTTGTTTTTCATCACTTTTCTTATTGTTTTCAAGCTTTAATACATAGCTTCTGAGAATTCTAAATCACTCGTTATTTATTAGCATTTTCGCATCAAAACAAAATTTAGCTGCATCTTTTAATCAAATAACTGATCGAATACGGTCAGTCTTTACTAGTAACTAACAAAGTTAGTACGATAAAATACAAAACTAATGGTGGGCAACAATCAAAGAAAATGGGACGAGTGCGCATCCAAATGGAACGATGCAATTCTTATAATCCATTTATTTACCTTCGGCATTGTTATTTTGTGGAAACTACAATAAAACGCATTATTTCACTCGACACAACCTTAATTTATTTTCCTCAAGTTTCAAGATTATAAGTTGCTATGGTAACGAGTTTATTTAATAGCACCAACTATTCATCTTTTGCAAAACATATCTTAAGCAATAAACATACTTTTAATCTCAATACCAGTAGCATGTTACACTGTTATATTTTATTATCAACATTCTGCGATGTTCTTATTACAGCGAATTTAATTTTTAGTTAAATACTTCGCTGTATTAAATAATTTTTTTGTCAAAGGCTTTTAAAAAAAGGTTTTTTCAGACGATTAAAAGTAGCTTTTTGCAAAATTAATTTTTACAAAGAATAATTAAAAATTTCATCTCTACTCATTGCTTTTATAATTCAATAATGCAAAAATTCAATAACAATTTTAAAGCTTACACTTCAACATCACAAGTTGATTTGAATAGAACGCACCAAAACTTGTTACAGTTTAATCTCGTCCTAATCTTTTCTAAAATTCTATATTAAACTTGCTCTATGTATTTATAAAATATTTACCTTAATCCAGGAACGTAATTAACGCCATGAAGAATTAAACTGATAATTAACCACGTCATCCATGTAGCTGTTTTTGTAACTTCACTCCTAAGAAAATTTAATTTCTCTCCAATAAAGAGATTAAAGGCGGATCTACCCTACCAATATTAAAGTTTGAAATTTATGCAAATGAAGAATCTAAAAATTTTCCCTGTACGCAAAAATTTTGGGGTAGACAAGTTTTTAAACGAATTTTCGGACGGATTCGAGATTTATGCGAAAGTAGATTTAGTACGAGATCTTGATGGTCGAAAGTCAAGGGTCATTTGCGACAAACTGTCCTTTCCACTTTGAATATCGACTCTATTTTTCCTTTCCTGCAACGCTTTATAGATATTTCAGTTTCATTTTCTAGCCGAATGACGTGCAATTTTATATAACGAGACTCGTTTTTTCCTTCCCGTAATATTACTTTCATGTTTTGCATGTCAAAAACACACTAAAGAAACTTGATTAAATTTTTCTAAAATTATATTTTGTTTAGCGAAAATACAGTATTGTTGAAAACAAAGAAAATGGGCAAAACAATTTTTGAATTTTGCGAAATTGTTAGGCTTAGACCTAGAAATGGATTATATAAACCTGTCAAAGACTTACTAATAATTTATCACAAGAAGTTCAACACAGCTTAAACAGTGGAAGTCAGAGCCAATAAGTTTCGGAAATTAGACGTAGCGGAAGTGAGGCGGGAGTAGAGGTAAGCCGCATTGTTTAGGGAAACTGACCGGAAGGAGCCATCAGGCAACCGGAACCAGCTAGTACTGGATTACCGGAGAATGTTCTTATACCCTGATTTCTAACAAACTGCAACTTGGAAATGTGCTACCGACAGTTGGAAATTCCTTTTACAGCAGTTGCTGAAACAATTATTTCACTCCACGACAACTTTTCCGGCTTGATTTATGCGTTTTCTGTTTGAATGGGGGCGAAAATAAGTAAGACGGAAGTGGTGATATTTCTCGCACCCTTTTATGATTTTTGTAAAGTTTTTATTTATTTGAGATTTATTGACAAAATGTAGGCGGACGCGCGTAATGAAAACTCCAGTGGAGGCTTTTGTTGTTGTATACAAGGAGCGTGCTTTGCAACTCTTCGTTAAAGTTTTCATTAAAGTTTTTATCAAACTAATTTAATTTTCTACAATATGCAGTGAATAGCTGAGGTTTTCTTATTAAAATTATTATCATCATTATTTTCAAAGTTACAACAAAGGGAGTTTTTGATATGGAACTGCTACATAAATGGTTGAGTATGTAGAAAATAAGAGTTTCGTATAAAAGATACGTTAAATGTGTGAATTAGAATGAAACGTAAAAAATTGCTCTGCCAGGTTTTTCACTTTTTCATTTCTTGTCTTTGATAAAAGAGAGTTTTGTGGGTCACTCGTTCAAATACTTGATTGACATCTTGAAAAATAGGGTTTCTGAAGTTACTAGGATTACATTTCTCTTTCTTGAAAACTGCATTGGATATTTTTGGTATTGGCTAAAAAGTATTTTCATATAAATCACCTTAAATATGTCATTGCGCGATTATTAAAACCTTGCCGAAAGTCTTGTCACTTCTCAAGCGTGTGATTTCAGCGCTGGGATGCTCGGATTAGACTTTTTCATGTGTGTATCTTTTTACGCAAACTAACTTTTTTGTTACCAATGCGTACATTGCTTCGATAATTCATTGTAAGTTAGTACAACTGTACTTGACAATTTTTAGAATAGAAAACACTGAAATTCCTAATTTTCAAAAATCAGATTTGAATATTGGTTAACATTAAAGAGCTCCTTTTAGAATCTTGTTGCAACACCAAAAACACACCAAACAATTAAAAACAAAGAAGAATAAAGAAAGGTAAGAAGCAGACTACATAGTATAGAGCTTACAAAACAATATCTCCAGGTATATCACCTTAAGATTAACTTGAGGCTACCAAGCCAGTTTCTACTAATAGACTGTAAGAGTGCAGTAAAAACCAAATAGCCAATTTTGTCTACGTATTGTATGAGCTACTGTTTAGCTTCTAGCTAATTCGAACGGAATGGACTTCCATTTTTAACAAACGTTTGTCAAAGTAAATTAAACCCAATCAGACCTGTAGGTTATCTTCTGTCCAGTGGGTTTTCTCATAAAAATAGCGACTTTGCAAAACAATAATCCACTCATGTTTAGACAGCAAATTATTGTGATCTAAGAACTTTCCTCAATACAGAGCACTAATAGTAGTAATAGTCACTTTTTAAGTTGAAGTGAAAAAGGCCTATAAAGATTTTTGTGCACCTACGTCTATTTCTTCCAGTCCTCTTCCTCTTCATGTATTCAAATGAAAAATTATTTTGCTTTGATCTTTTAAACTAAAAGAGAGAAAGAGAAAGCAAAGATTTAGTTACATCCTGTACATTGAAAAACTCTATATAGACCAAGCAAAAAGATATTTTCTTCTGCCCAAAATTACTGTTCCTACGTTCCTAAAAGTGTAGATAGAGATTTTTGTCTCGTCGCATGTAGCTTTTATTAAGTGACATTAATCGTTAAAATGTTCTGTCTCATCCTTTAAACGTTTCTGCCTTACGACCAAATCTTTGTAATTTATCAGTGATTAAAAAAAGAATCAAATTAATCCTTGATATTTGCAAAATCTTTCCATGATTACACGGAAAATGCGATTTACAATAAACATCTTCTCAGGCCTCCCAGGAGCAAACCAAAGGTGAAGTCGTAAAACCTTATCATGGATCAAGCTGCTCTCAAGGTCCATCGCATCGAGAAGAAGCAATAGGAAACGTCTAGCAATGAACTTGCACAATAACTGCCAACAGGCCAAGACCCAAAAGTCCTGAACAATAATGCAGAAGCCGCTCAAGCGGGTTTTTCAACGTTTGATAATCCGATAGAAGCTAGACCAAGCGGTTATGTAAAGGGCTGCCAGGTTTAGCAACTTACTAAGCAGTAGAGGTGATGCCCCAAGCTAAAAGTTTCGGCAGCTAGCAGAGCCAAGAAAGATGCGGCTCTTCACTGTTCCAAGTGCTGTAAAGGAGGCCGAGACAATAGAAACTTTTGCAGAACTTCCAGTGAACTGACATCCTCCAACAAGAACAAAACACCGTGAACAGAAAAAAAAACCCTCCTGAAAAAGCAGACAAAGAAATTCAAAGGTAGAGGCTCTTCAGCATCTTTGTTGAGAGATACTAGGGCATTAAGCCATAAAAGTTCTAATAGGAAAGAACAGACTGGCACTAATTATTCTAAGAGTAAACGAGAAAACCAGGTAGTTATAAGTGGAGAAGATCAGGAGCCATATTATGATGGAAGTTTACAAGGCTATGACGAGCTCCAAAGAAGACCACTGCACTTTAGAAACTGAGGCCTGGTTGAACCAGGCTGGTTCCTAATCACTGCCTAAGACGAGACATCTTGGAAGTGACTTTTTGAAGGCTAAAAAGCAGTTGTTCTGGAAGGCGTCACCTCCAGTCCAATTTGGGCAACGGAGGTGCGGTGGCCGAAAATAATTACTTTTTAGTTAAGACGTCAAGCGGCAAACCTGACAAGGCTTCGACAAATGCCAAAAGCACATCAAGACCACAGAAGAATGTGTAGGGAGACACCTAGCCTTTGTGCTTGGCAGAGATACCGTCAAGGTATTGGCGGACGCTATACAATAAGTTGGCCATTCTTGTAATGCGCAGGGCGTCAAATTAAAGTGGAGTTGTTTGCCAAGAATTCTCTAAGGCTAGCGGAAAGCCAGATTAATAGTCTACACAATAAGGACGCTACTAAGGAACCTAATTCACAACGTAAAAATTATATTGATACAGAAGCCTTATATTTACAAAAATAATGTGAGGGGGTTAAACAAACCCGGAAACTGTCTGGTAGTCGGGAGAAAGAAGAGGAAAAACGACCCAAGACGTGCGTAATGGTTTCAAGTGACCCCTCTGTGGTACCACTACCCCCGTTGGAAGTTAGGAACCTTACCGCCGCAAACCTGGAATATAAAGTTATACGTAGCGCAATCGAGCAATTAATAACGTGAAACCCAAATTGGTTTGCCGTATGAAAGAAGCGTTAAAGCTTTAAACCATGTAGACATTGAAGTACAGGGAGGCTGCCCTCAGAGCAGCTGCCTCTCACCTCATCTTTGGTGTCTAATAATGAATGATCTTTGGAAGCGCTTAACAGCGGACGGTTGTTCTCAGCGTCTTCTGCTACTGAATGCAAGGGGCCTGTAAGATCATAGAAAGATGGTGTAATGAGAATGGCCTTTCGGTCAATTTATGTAAGACTGAAACAATTCGCTTTACTAAGGGAAAGGAAGTGGAGGGTTTAAGGGAACCCATATTGCTTGGTATATTCTACCGTTGGCACAGAAGGTCAAGTACTTAAAGATGACCTTGGATAGGAAATGAAGCTGGAAGTCACATATCGGCAAGGCAGTGACCAAGTCGACAGCGACACTCTAGCAGCTGCGTCGGGTGGTAGGTCGACTCTGGGGAATCAATCTGCAGACAGCCTACTGGATCTATACGGCAATTATCAGACCTAGAGTACTATATAGCTAGTGTAGAGAGTGCAACGTTTAATGTGAAATGATTCCTAATGGTTGCACTTAAGGTTCTATTGGAACTACCTGACTTCTTAACTTGGATAAGACAAGATACAATGGCGACCCACCTCGGAATGACTGGAAAAATTAATGCGTTTGTCCACTTGCTTACAATTCCCATCAAGGAACAGTAAGGAAACGGACAGGTAAACTTCCAGCATGACTCGCTGGTTTTTTATGTAGGTGGATCACGTACGGATAATAGACAATCTTGGGGAGCAAGCATTTACCAGAAAAAGATTTGCTCTGGGAAGTTTTTCAGGCTGAAGTTTATATCATTCTATCGGCGGTATATAGAAAAAACGCGACGATGACGGTGCAACATATATCTGCTCCGACAGTCAGATGACACTAAACAGGGTCTGCATAGTCAAGAAAAAAAGTTTCTTGGCGCAGGAGTGTGCAGACGCTTTTGCAAAGCTTGCCGTAACAAATGAGGTTAATCTCGTTTGGGTTCCTGGGTACATACGGATTCACGGACGAATTCGCCAAAAGAACCGGAACTCTCTCTGGGAATATTAAGGTAGAAGGTCTCGTCAACATAGCCTTACGAAACTCAAAAGGTAAGCTGGCTAATAAGTAGTGACTATCGTCAAGCAAAAGGTCATAAAACCGGTTTTAATTTATCACAGTTAAATTGGCTAATGGGCAAGAACCATAGAAGCTTAAGTTTTTTTAAAGTAATTCTCACTGGCCACTGTAGCTTAAGAAGACATACCTGTCGCTTACAGGTGCAGAGGGAGGCCAAACATGCCCTAAGTGTGGAAATGGCGACGAAACGTCTTTGTCATTTCCTAAGAGAATGTGAGGGTTATGAGAGACTGAGATCTAAGACCTTTTAGGTCATTACCCTAATAAGGGGGGAGTTGAGTCCTCTAACCTGAACCGACATTCTCGCTTTCATACGGGAGTTAGGTACGTTCGGGCAGAGAACAAAGAAAATAATAGTAGATGATCGTATAGCTAGTTGAGGGAATGGCGAAGGGGTAGTAAAAAAGGGCCTATAAAGGCTTTAACTTTCCCAGTTACTGCTACTATTATTACTAAAATAAACCAATCAATATAATTGCTATAAAAAAACTAGAACGTCAGGTCCTATACTATGCAACTTCCAGCACCGGTATCTCTTCTGAAATCCAAGACTTGCTGTTGTTTTTCAAGTTTGTTTATTTGTTTCTCTTCACAGATGAGGATTATTTTTTTTTAATTTCCAACAAGAGAAATTCTTAAAAGGGAGGAAAAGATGTCCATTATGCCGGTTTGTTTTAGATAAAAGAATTTTCGATAAGGGTTGTTTTGAGTCATTCCTCTAGTTGCTAACTTCACACTAATACAAACGACTGTAATATCAAAAGACTACAAAGGTTTGTAAAGATGTAACGGAACGAATAAATTCAGATATTTGATAGTAGCTGGTATAAGTTCAAGTAACCTCCATTATTGATGTCGCATAAATTTTTCTTTATCAGTAATTACACTGGAAAATAAAATTTGCATTGTGAACAAAAAGCAATTTTTTTATATTAAATTAGATGTACCGCATAGTGTACTTAAATGATTGATGTGTGCAAATAGGCGTACTTATCATTTATTTATTACAAATAAAGAAAGCTAAAGACTTCAATAACAAGTAAAACATTATGTTAATATTCGGAAAAACTAGTTTCTGTCTATAAATCAAGATGAAGTAAACTTAAAACAATGAAAAACAATAATAACATTGCATTGAGATGAATTCAAAATGAAAAACATCACTTTGGAGTATAATACAGTCGCACGCAATACGTATTTGCTTGGAGAGTCTTTCTTTGGTTTATTTTAGACAGAATAACCTCATTACTTCTTTCAATTTCTTTTTCAATCTTTATCTTGTCTCAGCTGAAAATTATTTAACGTATATCACGAGCTAAAGAGAATTAAGATTTTGTGGCAAATATTATGATTAGAGCATCGTTCATTTTTCAGACTACAGAATTTTAAAAGGTATTAATATATGTTCAAAACTAAAAGGAGTGATTAAAAAAGTAAAATAATGAATGTTGAACAAAATGCAAACTATAGCACGACCATTTTAGACTTTTAGTGAAAATACCTATTTCACCGTTTCAATTTTTTCTAATTTAAACAAACAAATCTCCGTTTTTAAACTTCAATCTAATTTAAATACAATTTCCTCTGTATTACGTATACAAAAATTTAAATAAATAAAAACCAAGGTATCACACGCTAGTTGA
>VTPC01090181.1:67700-87553 GCA_011009095.1 Ignelater luminosus | reverse complement strand
TTGCGCGATTATTAAAACCTTGCCGAAAGTCTTGTCACTTCTCAAGCGTGTGATTTCAGCGCTGGGATGCTCGGATTAGACTTTTTCATGTGTGTATCTTTTTACGCAAACTAACTTTTCTGTTACCAATGCGTACATTGCTTCAATAATTCATTGTAAGTTAGTACAACTGTACTTGACAATTTTTAGAATAGAGACCACTGAAATTCCTAATTTTCAAAAATCAGATTTGAATATTGGTTAACATTAAAGAGCTCCTTTTAGAATCTTATTGCAACACCAAAAACACATCAAACAATTAAAAACAAAGAAGAATAAAGAAAGGTAAGAGGCAAACTACATAGTATAGAGCTTACAAAACAATATCTCCAGGTATATCACCTTAAGATTAACTTGAGGCTACCAAGCCAGTTTCTAGTAATAGACTGTAAGAGTGCAGTAAAAACCAAATAATCAACTTTGTCTACGTATTATATGAGCTACTGTTTAGCTACTAGCTAATTCGGACGGAATGGACTTCCATTTTTAACAAACGTTTGTCAGAGTCAATTAAACCCAATCAGACCTGTAGGTTATCTTCTATCCAGTGGGTTTTCTCATGAAAATAGCGACTTTGCAAAACAATAATCCACTCATGTTTAAACACGATTAAGCGAATTTATTGTGATCTAAGAACTTTCCTCAATACAGAGCACTAAATAGTCACTTTTTTAAGTTGAAGTGAAGAGGGCCTATAAAGATCTTTGTGCACCTACGTCTATTTCTTTCAGTTCTCTTCCTCTTCATGTATTCAAATTAAAAATTATTTTGCTTTGATCTTTTAAACTAAAACAGAGAAAGAGAAAACAAAGATCTAGATACATCCTGTACATTGAAAAACTCTACATATATATAGACCAAGCAAAAAAATATTTTCTTCTGCCCAAAATTACTGTTCTTACGTTCCTAAAAGTGTAGATAGAGATTTTTGTCTCGTCGCATGTAGCTTTTATTAAGTGACATTAATCGTTAAAGTGTTCTGTCTCATCCTTTAAACGTTTCTGTCTTACGACCAAATCTTTGTAATTCATCAGTGATTAAAAAACGAATCAAATTAATCCTTTATATTTGCAAAATCTTTCCATGATTACACGGAAAATGCGATTTACAATAAACATCTTCTCAGGTCTCCCAGGAGCAAACCAAAGGTGAAGTCGTAAAACCTTATTATGGATCAAGCTGCTCTCAAGGTCCGTCGCATCGAGAAGAAGCGATAGGAAACGTCTAGCAATGAACTTGCACAATAACTGCCAACAGGCCAAGACCCAAAAGTCCTGAACAATAATGCAGAAGCCGCTCAAGCGGGTGTTTCAACATTTGATAATCCGATAGAAGCTAGACCAAGCGGTTATGTAAAGAGCTGCCAGGTTTAGCAACCTACTAAGCAGTAGAGGTGATGCCCCAAGCTAAAAGTTTCGGCAGCTAGCAGAGCCAAGAAAGATGCGGCTCCTCACTGTTCCAAGTGCTGTAAAGAAGGTCGAGACAATAGAAAGTTTTGCAGAACTTCCAGTGAACCGACATCTTCCAACAAGAACAACAAAACACCGAGAACAGAAAAAAAACCCTCCTGAAAAAGCAGACAAAGAAATTCAAAGGTAGAGGCTTTTCAGCACCTTTGTTGAGAGATACTAGTGCATCAAGCCATAAAAGTTCTAATAGGAAAGAACAGACTGGCATTAATTATTCTAAGAGTAAACGAGAAAACCAGGTAGTTATAAGTGGAGAAGATCAGGAGCCATATTATGATAGAAGTTTACAAGGCTATGACGAGCTCCAAAGGGGACCACTGCACTTCAGAAACTGAGGCCTGGTTGAACCAGGCTGGTTCCTAACCACTGCCTAAGACGAGACATCTTGGAAGTGACTCCTTGAAGGCTAAAAAGCAGTTGTTCTGGAAGGCGTCACCTCCAGTCCAATTTGGGCAGCGGAGGTGGGTAGACCGAAAATAATTACTTTTTAGTTAAGACGTCAAGCGGCAAACCTGGCAAGGCTTCGACAAATGCCAAAAGCACATCGAGACCACAGAAGAATGTGTAGCGAGACACCTAGCCTTTATGCTTGGCAGAGATACCGTCAAGGTATTGGTGGACGCTATACAATAAGTTGGCCATTTTTGTAATGCGCAGGGCGTCAAATTAAAGTGGAGTTGTTTGCCAAGAATTCCCTAAGGCCAGCGGACCAAAGCCACCGAAAAATCAAAGTAGGTTATTAATGGATCAAATATAGGTAAGCCAGATTAATATCCTACACAATAAGGACGCTACTAAGGAACCTAATTGACAAGGTAGAAATTATATTGATACAGAAGCCTTACATTTACAAAAATAATGTGAGGGGCTTAAATAAGCCCGGAAACTGTCTGGTAGTCGGGAGAAAGAAGAGGAAAAACGACCCAAGACGTGCGTAATGGTTTCAAGTGACCCCTCCGTGGTACCACTACCCCCGTTGGAAATTAGGAACCTTACCGCCGCAAACCTGGAATATAAAGTTATACGTAGCGCAATCGAGCAATTAATAACGTGAAACCCACATTGGTTCGCCGTATGAAATCTGCACTGGAAGTAAGAAGCGTTAAAGCTTTAAACCATGTAGACATTAAAGTACAGGGAGGCTGCCCTCAGAGCAGCTGCCTTTCACCTCATCTTTGGTGTCTAATAATGAATGATCTTTGGAAGCGCTTAACAGCGGACGGTTGTTCTCAGCGTCTTCTGCTACTGAATGCAGGGGGCCTGTAAGATCATAGAAAGATGGTGCAATGAGAATGGCCTTTCGGTCAATTTATGTAAGACTGAGACAATTCGCTTTACTAAGGGAAAGGAAGTGGAGGGTTTAAGGGAACCCATATTGCTTGGTATATTCTACCGTTGGCACAGAAGGTCAAGTACTTAAAGATGACCTTGGATAGGAAATTAAGCTGGAAGTCACATATTGGCAAGGCAGTGACCAAATCGACAGCGACACTCTAGCAGCTGCGTCGGGTGGTAGGTCGACTCTGGGGAATCAATCTGCAGACAGCCTACTGAATCTATACGGCAATTATCAGACCTAGAGTACTATATAGCTAGTGTAGAGGGTGCAACGTTTAACTTGTTTGAGTGTAACCGGTGAAATGATCCCTAATGTTTGCAATTAAGGTTCTATTGGAACTGCCTGACTTCCCAACTTGGATAAGAAAAGATACAATGGCAACCCACCACGGAATGACTGGAAAAATTAATGCGTTTGTCCACTCGCTTACAATTCCCATCAAGGAACAGTAGGGAAACGGACAGGTAAACTTCCAGCATGACTCGCTGGTTTTTTATGTAGGTGGATCACGTACGGATAATAGACAATCTTGGGGAGCAAGTATTTACCAGGAAAATATTTGTTCTGGGGAGTTTTTCAGGCTGAAGTTTATATCATTCTATCGGCGGTATATAGAAAGAAACGCGACGATGACGGAGCAACATATATATATATATATATATATATATATATATATATATCTGCTCCGGCGGTCAGATGACACTTAACAGGGTCTGCATAGTCAAGAAAAAAAGTTTCTTGGCGCAGGAGTGTGCAGACGCTTTTGCAAAGCTTGCCGTAACAAAGGAGGTTAATCTCGTTTGGATTCCTGGGTACATACGGATTCACGGACGAACTCGCCAAAAGAACCGGAACTCTCTCTGGGAATATTAAGGTAGAAGGTCTCGTCAACATAGCCTTACGAAACTCAAAAGGTAAGCTGGCTAATAAGTAGTGACTATCGTCAAGCAAAAGGTCATAAAACCGGTTTTAATTTATCACAGTTAAATTGGCTAATGGGCAAGAACCATAGAAGCTTAAGTTTTTTTAAAGTAATTGTCACTGGCCACTATAGTTTAAAAAGACATACCTGTCGCTTACAGGTGCAGAGGGAGGCCAAACATGCCCTAAGTGTGGAAATGGCGACAAAACGTCTTTGTCATTTCCTAAGAGAATGTGAGGGTTATGAGAGATTGAGATCTAAGACCTTTTAGGTCATTACCCTAATAAGGGGGGAGTTGAGTTCTCTAACCTGCGGGAGTCAGGTACGTTCGGGCAGAGAACAAAAAAAATAATAGTAGATGATCGTATAGCTAGTTGAGGGAATGGCGAAGGGTTATTAAAAAAGGGCCTATAAAGGCTTTAACTTTTCCAGTTACTGCTACTATTATTACTAAAATAAACCAATCAATATAATTGCTACAAAAAAACTAGAACGTCAGGTCCTATACTATGCAACTTCCAGCACCGGTATCTCTTCTGAAATCCAAGACTTGCTGTTGTTTTTCAAGTTTGTTTATTTGTTTCTCTTTACAGATGAGGATTATTTTTTTTTAATTTCCAACAAGAGAAATTCTTAAAAGGGAGGAAAAGATGTCCATTATGCCGGTTTGTTTTAGATAAAAGAATTTTCGATAAGGGTTGTTTTGAGTCATTCATCTAGTTGCTAACTTCACACTAATACAAACGACTGTAGTATCTAAAGACTGCAAAGGTTTGTAAAGATGTAACGGAACGAATAAATTCAGATATTTGATAGTAGCTGGTATAAGTTCAAGTAACCTCCATTATTGATGTCGCATAAATTTTTCTTTATCAATAATTACACTAGAAAATAAAATTTGCATTGTGAACAAAAAACAATTTTTTTATATTAAATTAGATGTACTGCATAGTGTACTTAAATGATTGATGTGTGCAAATAGGCGTACTTATCATTTATTTATTACAAATAAAGAAAGCTAAAGACTTCAATAACAAGTAAAACATTATGTTAATATTCGGAAAAACTAGTTTCTGTCTGTAAATCAAGATGAAGTAAACTTAAAACAATGAAAAACAATAATAACATTGCATTGAGATGAATTCAAGATGAAAAACATCACTTTGGTGTATAATACAGTCGCACGCAATACGTATTTGCTTGGAGAGTCTTTCTTTGGTTTATTTTAGACAGAATAACCTCATTACTTCTTTCAATTTCTTTTTCAATCTTTATCTTGTCTCAGCTGAAAATTATTTAACGTATATCACGAGCTAAAGAGAATTAAGATTTTGTGGCAAATATTATGATTAGAGCATCGTTCATTTTGCAGACTACAGAATCTTAAAAGGTATTAATATATGTTCAAAACTAAAAGGAGTGATTAAAAAAGTAAAATAATGAATGTTGAACAAAATGCAAACTATAGCACGACCATTTTAGACTTTTAGTGAAAATACCTATTTCACCGTTTCAATTTTTTCTAATTTAAACAAACAAATCTCCGTTTTTAAACTTCAATCTAATTTAAATACAATTTCCTCTGTATTACGTTTACAAAAATTTAAATAAATAAAAACCAAGGTATCACACGCTAGTTGACTAAAAAGAATACAAAATGGAAACAATAACTTACACGAGAAAACAAACAAATTTTGTTGCATGAATAAACCTTGCACCAACGAAGTTAGGAAAAAAAATAAACGAAGTAGGGCATCGATTCCGTAAATCACAACAAATTTCCATAAAAACTGTTTACGCACGGAATTATAATGAGATCTTAAAATGGTTAGCTTGTTCATATTTTATCCAATAAATGTAAATTCAAAACTTGGGTAAGCAAATCTCATCCTTTAAAATCAAAAGTTATTTGTTTTACAATTTATATTGTTTTTATTTTATTTTATTTTATATTCGAATTGTGTGCTTTATGAATAGTTTGTTTGGCGTATAGTGTATAAAGCAATAATTTGAGATAAACGTAGTCGTGTGTCGCTTTTGTGTAGAAAGTGCACGTATGTGCGTATGTGTGTAATAATTTCAATAACTGAATATTAATATGAGTATAATTCATTGTGCTTTGGTAACATTCAGGCATGTTGAGCAACGTTACATGGTACTCTAAATTATTCATAGTAGAAAATATGAATTAAGTTAGATGTACTGCACTGCATAGTATACTTAAATGATTTGATGAGTGCAACTAGGCGTACTTATAATTTATTTATTACAAATAAAGAAATCTCAAGACTTCAATAGCAAGTAAAAAATTTATGTTAATATTCGAAAACTAGTTTCTGTTTATGAATCAAGATGAATTAAACTTAAAACAATGAAAAACAATAATAATTTATAACTCTACGAGAATTGGAAATACTTAACGGTTACACAAAATTACATAAAAAGTTAAATTAGTTCCAGACGCTGAAAAAGGAAGGAAATAATGTACTCACCCTATACTTAGAAGGGTATTTTTATTAATACTTTTAGATAACTGTAAAATTTTGTTTTTTCAAAAACATTCTTTATTTGATATGGTTAGTACAAGCTTAATGTATACATCAATTTATTACTACTGATAATTCTGTACTAATGCCCAGATTTCTAGCAATTAACAAAGTTGTGCAGGTTAAATGCACCACTGTGCAAGCACCTAATAAATATATAACAACTAATGTGTGAACTAGAAACTAATATGTAGCATTCACATAATGCGTTAACAGGGTTTAGTCCGTTTTAGCCTTCGCACATCCTCACTGTAATCCAGGAGTTGAATGGCTTCTCCATTGACGTGACTTAGTAATCCTTTTTCATGTTTGATAGCGTAATCTTGTATTACCTTGTGTACCCATTTGATCACCTATCGATAGGCATCGGTGATTATTCTGAGAATTTTATTTTGGCTCCTTTAGATTATATCAGTTGGTTTGACGGCTTGGTGCATCCGCAAAGCCGAATACCGTATGTCCAAATAGGTTTAATAATGGACTGGTAGACCAATCTTTTGAAACTTAGGTTAAGTTTGGAGTTTCTTCCAAGCAACCAGTACATATTGCGGACTTTATGTTGTATTTGCATAATTGCTTCCAATTAAGTTTTCCGTTGAGGTATTTTGCTGATTCTGCTTGTGGTATTGTTATACCATAGTCGCTAAATCTGTGACGTAGCGTGTATGTGACGTAGGTTGATTTTGCTCCATTGAGCTTGATCTTCCAGTCTTTTTCGTCCATTGGTTAATATTGTTTAGTGCAGCTTGGAGTTTCTCGGTTGCCGGCAAATGCGCCCAGAACTTCATTTTCAGTTATAGGAATATCAGCAGTATAGAGTATGTACAGAAGAGGTCCGAGGACGCTTCCCTATGAAACTCCTGCTGAGATAGAACGAAGAATATACTTCTCTGAAGGTTCTTTGGATCAAGTATGATGTTAGCAGTCTGCAATAGTTGCCAGGTAGTGGTTTAACCATCTTCGAGATAAGACCTTGATTCCATACCCTATCTAAGGCTTGGGAAATACTACTACTAAGAATACTGCTGAGCAGTACTTTTTCTCCTCTAATGCACGTTCAATATGGTTGAGGACCCTGTGCACCTGAACGATTGTGGAATTGTGATTACGAAATTCAGATTGGAAGTCGGGAAAGTAGATCATTAGTTTAAGTCTTGAAATGAGTAATAAAACGCTTTACCTTTAGAATATAGGTTTTATGTAACATAAATTATAACTATAACGTTTTGACAACTCAAACAAATAACACATGTCAAAAAGTGTGAATTATTTACAAAAAACATCTAGTTATGACATTCACTTCTCCCCGAGGTGGTAATCCTGAAGATACGCTGGGAGCCGCCGAATCCTTGAGCTACGCCTAGGAGCTACATTTTGAGGTGGCGGAACTGTAATAGATTGTGGAGTTGTAGAATTTTGAGGCAGAGGTGTTTCAACAGTAGGAGCTAGACTGTTTTGAAGTGGAGTAGGATCTGAAAGGGTATAGTCTTGTTCATGAAATGGTGGAGGTGTTTCAAATGGGTCCGACCCATTTTTATTAATAGATGATAGTGGGGCTAAATTCCTAGTAGATACAGTTGTTTCTATTCCGTCTAGAAAACGAATATGGGCATACTCGTGATTACTTTCGATCAGTGAAACTTTTTGGACTAAAGGATCAAACTTTGAGTGTCTAACGTGTTTTTTTAGTAGAATTGATTCTGGAATTGTCAACCAAGAAGGAGTTGCTGACCCGTTTACAGTCCTTTAACAAATTTGAACATCCGTTCATGTGGAGTCTCATTTGTGGCAGTACAGAGGAGTGACCGAATGCTGTGGAGCGATTCATTTAATACATCTTCCCAATGACTGACAGGCAAATTTCTATTCTTCAGCGCAAGTTGAACGGTCTTCCAGATTATGCCGTTATATCGTTCTGCCTGTCCATTTCCTTGGGGGTTGGAAGGTATGGTGCGACTGGACGCAATGCCATTAGTTTTTAGAAAATTCTTTACTTCCTGGGAGATAAAAGAAGTACCTCTATCTGAATGAATGTAGGCAGGTGTTTCAAACATTAAATATTTGAGTTAATGATTTTATGACAGTTGAAGGAGTCGTATCAGGACATGGGATGGCAAAAGGGAATCTGGAGTACTCATCTATAACCGTGAGGATGTAACTATTTCTTGTCTTGGTAGGTAGAGGTCCTTTAAAATCAATGTTCAATCTTTCGAAAGCAGTAGTAGACTTGATAAGTGTCCCTTGGTGTTTGTTAAACCTTGGCTTTAATTCTTAACAAATTCTGCAATTATTGATAGGTTTTCAAATATCGTCAAGTGAGAAAGGACGATTACGTGTTCTAATCCAATAGTTAAATCGCGTGATTCCAGGATGGCACAGAGAGTCATGGAGTTCTTTTATTTTGTTAGGGCCGTTATTGATATTAGCGCATATCCTAGAAAAAGCATCTGCTGCTAAATTTTCTTTACCAGGCCAGTAAGTAATATCATATGAGTAGCAGGATAGTTCAAGTCGCCATCGCATTATTTTTTCATTTTTTATTTTTCTGGAATTGGTTTTTGAGAAAATAAAAGATACTGATCGCTGATCAGTTATCAGCGGGAAGTAATGACACCATTTACGCAAAGCCTCAACTATTGCACAAGCTTTTTTTTCGATAGATGATTGCTGTAGTTCGAATTTTGATAAAGTTCGTGGGAAGAATGCCACTGGTCTTCTAAGTTGAGAGAGAGTTGCAGCTACAGCAAAACTAGAAGCATCCGTCTCTACGGTGAAAGATGCTTCAGAGTCAATGGCCATCACAGTGGTTGCAATAATGTCTTTCTTGACATCTTCAATAGCTTGGAGTGCATGCTGCGATAAAAGGAACTTACTCGCAAGAATTGGTTTAATTTTGTCTGAGAATTTGTGAATAAAATTAGAGTAATGTGAAAACATTCCTGAAACTCGTCCAACTGAAGGACCCTCAGTAGAAGGTTTCAGAGTTTTGAGTGCTGTAAGGCGTTCACGGTCAGGGCTAATCGAGTTATTCTCTATTATACATCCAAGTAATCTAATTTTTGTTTGATTAAACTTGCTTTTCTCAAAGTTTATTGTAAAGTTATATTTTTTTATCGCCTCCAAAAATTTGTTTAAATTTCTATTGTGTTCTTCTAAATCCTTTCTACAGACAGTAACATCGTCTAAATAAGAAAAGGTTCTCTCTAGACTTTCTTGACGTATAATGTAGTTCATTTTCCTTTAAAAACCAGCTACACCATTCATTACTCCGAATGGAATCCGTTTAAATTGAAAAGGTTGACCTCCAGCTTCGAATGCAGTGTACTTTCTGTCTTCACTTCTAATTGGTATTTGATGAAACGCACTTTTTAAGTCGATTGTGCTGAAAACTGCATAATTGGCTACATCATTTACTATCTGTTCTATGTTTGGCAAAGGATACGCATCTAACAAAGTGTAACGATTAAGAGTTTGAGAGTAGTCAATAACCATCCGGCGTTTATGGTTGGAGTTAGTAACGACCAACACTTGAGCTCTCCAGGAAGAATTACTTAATTCAATAATGTCTTCTTTTAGCATTCGCTGAATCTCATCGTTAATAAAGGCTGTGTCTGGTGGGTTAAACTTTCTAGACTTGGTACAAATAGGTGTGCAATCAGGAGTTAGGTGGGAAAATAGAGAAGCCGGTTCTACATTAGCCGTAGCAAGTCCACATATGTTTAGAGGTGATTTAGGCCCGCCAAACTGCATATTCATACTAGAATGTTGAGTGAGAAGATCATGTCCAAGTAGAACGTCACAACAAAGATTACGTAGTACCAGCAAAACAGCCTGTATACTAACAGAGCATTGTCCTAATACAGATGATTGAAATGTTGTTGAAGCCATTGCTATTACTTCTTTACAGGGCTTTATTCGTATCTTTAGAGCTTTAGCAAGCTGTTCATTAATAAAACTGGCAGTGCTACCAGTATCTATTAAAGCTGAGGCGATGAATTCGTTGACTGTAACTGGAACTGTAGCTTTTGACAAACCGGGAGAATGAGAAGAGAGACTAGCGACAGTTGAAAAGACCAGATGTGTTGAACGATTTTGATTCAGAATTGGTTATTTACGATCTGATCTGCAAACAGTAGAAAAATGTCTTTTTATGTTACACTTGAAACAGAAGGCGTTGCGAGCAGGACACTTCTGCCTAGGATGAAAGTCCCGCCCACAGAAAAGCAATTTTTTTACACAGCAGCAATAGTGTCTTTAAATTGAATATGAGAGTCTGAGTTTGAACATGAAGATTTGCCTTGTAGTAAGTTGAGCAATTGAGAATTAGAGCTACCATATGCTGAGGACTGACGTTGAGCAGATTCTAGTGAGCGTGCTTGGTTATGAGCTTCATCAAGGTTAAGAGTAACAGATTCTAAAAGTCTTTGTCTTATTTCGGGGGAAGAAATACCACTGATGAAAGAATCTCTAATATAGTCATCCCGATTACATTCGGCTGTTACCGCTTTGAAATTACATTTCTTACTAAGTAATTTTAAGGCTTCAAGATATCGATCAATTGTTTCACCCGGCTGTTGTTTTCTTGTTGAGAGCTCATATCTAGCAAAAACTTTGTTTACTGGCTTAACATAAAGTTTTTGCAAAACTGTTAATGCGTCAGTGTATGTTCCACAGTTACTGATAAAATTATAAACGTTTTGCGAAATTCGGCCAAAAAGTGTGAATTATGTACAAAACTCATCTAATTATGACAAGTCTTTTCAGCAGAAGCCTTTTTCTTGCTGATAACTTTAATACTTTTGTTATTCTATATGTATATCCCAACGTTTTCGGATTTAGAGTCGCGTCACAAAATGCTTCTGGTGCAAAAAGTCAATAGCAGTCTCAAAACCAGGCTAAATGCAATTATGTATCAAAATGTCCAAGTTCCGATCTTTCCAAAGGCTATAGATGATGCAAAGAGGCCAGAACAGCAAATGCCTCTGACTGAAATGCTTCAGTAATGCAATCAGTCGGAGAATATGTACAGATGCTATTGGCAATATTTTAAGATAGCCTAACTAATTCAGTTATAGTCAGACTATTGGTGAACCTTATTTATCAGGAAATGTTTGGGAAATAGAAAAGAAAACGTTTTAGTTTGGAATTTCGTTTTACGGAAATAACGCAACCCGACCACAACGTTTTGTTCCTTAGCAACAGTGAAGGAAGTTTTATATTGTAAAGAGGGAACTTTTAAACGACATACTTAGTTGAGTATAATAATGTAGTAACGTACGATATGTGGAATTAAAACTTCTTTGTTTCACAGTAAGTTACGGTTTCTCGTTTTTGTAACATCCCCAGTTATGTGTGCCCATTTTATACACAATTCAGCTTGTCTATGCGTAGTATTTTAGAGATATTAAAAGAATAAGAAATTCTCAATTAAATCGTGCTGTGGCAGGACCTGTGAAAAATTGAATTTACTCGAAAACAGCGCATCTCATAATAGAAACACAATAACACTTTCAGTCTCTAAATTATCCGTAGATTTTAAAAACGAAGAAATTGTTTCTTGTCGATGATATAACAAACTCTTCTAAAAGACGTGTTTACGCCATCCTATATTTCAGCAACCAACAGTTGACACCAAAGAATAGCAATCATTTGTAAAGGTTATCCTAAAATATACTTTCAAATCTTGCATTTCAGGAATGGTGCAATTTTGAACAAAGATTATAGTATTTAGATACTTCTTGTTTATGTTGAATTGTTAAAGATTTTCCTGTTTGTGGGACATCTTGTATAAGCGCTATTGAATTCTATCTTGGATCTGCTAATCTTCGGAGCTTCAGACATGGAAATTTTCCACCAAGTTCCACTATTTGTGTTAAAGACATCATGTATAGCTAAAGCTTTACTGATTACCGTTTATAGCAATCGCGCTGACATGATGAATTTTGCGCTGATAATACCTTGTGAATATTCCAAACAAATTGAACTTCAAGTTACGTACTACCTTGTCGATTTGCGATTTTTGGATCTTCATAGGATGAATTATACAATTTAAAAAAAACTGAAGAATGAGGGATATTACGAAGCTTATCAGTTAATGTTAAACGACTGGATTAATGAAGGAATAATTGAGGAGGTGACCAAGGAACTGGGTGATAAGCCATGCCATTACCTGCCGCACCGACATGTAGTAAAATCGGGAAGTTCAACACCGATCCGTCCAGTGTTCGATGCTTTGACCCGGAATCACACTAATAGGAACTCTGTAAGTTTAAATCAATGCTTGGAATAGGGCCCAAATCTAATAGAGAAGATACCTACAATATTGGGTATTGTAGCGGATATTCGGCGCTCATTTTTGCAATTGAGTATTGCTCCAGAGGACAGAGACTACTTAAGATTCCTCTGGGAAACCAAAAATGAACGAGTGATAATATACAAACACTGCAGAGTTGTATTTGGAATGTCTTCAAGCTCTTTTCAATTGGTTCTAAGTGTTGAGTACCATTTAGGTTAAGTTTTAGCAGAATGTAAGAGTGATGTGCGAGACTTATCAGTGGATCTATAGTTGAACGGTTAAACGGGAGTTTTTATATTGATAATTGCGTTACTAGCCTTGATACACAAGCGGACTGCTTGGAATTTATGGATCTTGCTAAATCAATAATGTGGGAACGCAAGTTCAATCTCAAAGGGGGGGAGTTTAACACGAATGATGAAATTTCATCTAGTAATGTATTAGGATTGCTATGGGACCATAAGACTGACACTCTTGAAATAAATGTTAATAACCTTTCATCAATAAAATTAGGAACGGTAACCAAAAGAATAATTTTGAGCGCGGCACATCTAATTTTTGACCCATGTGGAATGATACGTGGTGTTTTGCTGATACCTAAACTTTTATTGCAGCGGACTTGGGAACAAATCACATTTTCGGACCAGAAAGTTGACCCTGAAATAAGTGCGAGATTCATAACTTGAATGGAAGAAATTCGGTTACTTTCTGAAGTGAAGATATAAAGATGGTTACCTGGCTGTACTGAAAGCAAAGTTAATTGGACTTTACACATATTTTCAGATGCCTGCTTGACATCATATGACTCAGCTGCGTTTTAAGAGTTGCGTCTAGTAAAGGAGTCAGACTGCAACTTGTCTCTGCGAAAGCGAGAGTGGCTCCAATAAAAAATCTTCTAAAAGCCCTACTATTCCCAGACTGGAATTGCTGGCAGCGTTTATTTGAAGTAGACTGTATTAATCTATTGCACAAAATTAGGAATTAGATGATATGAAAACTACATTTTGGACAGATTCTACCACAGTCATAGCATGGATTGGAAGATGTGACCCTTGGGAAGCTTATGTTTATAGCATGATTAGAGAAATTTGAGAGTTAACGTGTGGACAAAAATGGTGCTGCGTACTTGGTACAATGAACTTCGCGGACCTAGTTTCGCAAGGGTCTTATCTTAAGAAAGTTTTGAATACTTGATGGTGGGAGGGGCCTAGTTGGCTCAGGCAACCTAAGGAAACTTGTCTTCAAGCTAGACTTACCTATAATGAAGAAGAGATTAACAGTGAAAGGAGGAAAAATGTTGTCTCAGCATTGTTAAACAGTAATAATTTAACACTAGATTGGTATTATCGACGGTTTTCTCAGTATGAGAAAATAGTAAGATTGATAGGAAGGATGTTAATGTTTTTTAACAACAGTAAGACCAGAGAGCATGTTAAGGGAAAATTAACAATGCATCAGAAATGAGAGTACTTTTACTGGTTCAGCCGGAAGCATTTGATGGTGTATTTGACAAAAGATTACCCTTTTGCCTTTCATTGATGAAAATGGCCTTACAAGGATTAAAACTAAAGTATCCAATAAGGCTGATGTTAATAATGTCCCTTCTCCGATCGTCCTCCCTAATCATGAGCACCCAGAAATTAAGACGATTTGTGACCAAGCGCGGCCGTCCACCAATAGTCTACAATGACAAAGGAAGTAACTTCATTGGGTTAGGGAATGCTTGTCAGGAACTCGAGTACTATTCAACAATACTGCTCGGTTAGACGAATAGAATGGCGTTTGAATCCCCCTGCTCCAACCTGGTAAGGCGGCTGGTTTCAGAAACTTATCGGAGCTCTAAAAACCTTCTTGTGTCATGTTTTGGGCAGATCGATAGTCACATAGAAAGAAATGGCCGCTATATTATGTGACTGCGAGTCAGTGATTAATAATCATCCAATAACTTACCTCTCTCAAGATTCGTCAGACCTCGCTTCTCTTACACCGAGTTTGTTCCTCCAGAAAGTGGAGGAGATAGGAGTACCTAATATAGACTTAATAGAGTCTACTCATCTTAAAGAGTACACTACGCGAACAATTCAGGACAGAATATCTGGGACAATTAAAATTGTTTTTTGCCAAGGGTATCTCAAAAAAACTTAGTGTTGAAGAAATTGTTTTGATCGGAAACGACGACTCAAAACGTATTGACTGGCCGTTAGCAAGAATTACAGAAACCATCAAAGGAAAAGACGGTATGTAAGAGTTGTGAAGTTAAAAAGTGCGACGGGGGAACTAATTCGACCATCCAAAGAGTGTACCCATTGGAACTTGAACTGAAGTCCGAAGGAGTTCATAAAGCAGTTGGTGAACGTTTCCGAGAATCAGTTGAAGAAGATGTCATACGTTTCATGTGGCAGCTAACGTGTTAAACCTTAAATTAATTTCCTGTCCCCTAAGTACTTTTACTTGGTAATTTACGAATGTTTCAGCGTTACAAGGTGTGATACAATAGACAAGGGTACACAGGTACAGGTTTAATTTAATGCATCTTATTGCAGTCTCAGTTACACAACTTCGCTCGAATTATTGGTTCATAATAATAAAATTTTCCAAAGTTTTGTTCTCGTTTTTGATAATTTTTAATCTCTTAACATGTCTTTCAGCATATCTGTTCTAGTTTGGCTGCGTAATTTAAAAACACCTCATGTATGTATTTACTTTAAATTTATTCAAGAAAGAAAGTTAACATTTCATCTGGATTCGCCCCAAAGATATTATTTTTCACTAAATAAATCTTGTAGAAAGAGTTGAAGTTGTCTATTTTGTAAGAATTAAAATTTTAAATCTAAGACACAATGGCAAAAAGCAAAATCCTGATTACATTAGAAAATTTGTTAGTAAAATTTACAATTTAGTGCCTGGCGTCCATTTATGAAATTCTAAATCGGCTCAAGTCAAATTGAGATTTATGATCCCTTTTGTTTTTATTTATTAATCTTTGTTGTCTATTTTTAGGTACGTAATAAGTTTTTTAAAAAGCAGTTAGAAACAAAGAGAAATGACCAAATTTAAAAAAATTAAATAACTTTCTAGTTTCGGTATTATCGTAAACAGAATATCAAAAGGATGAAAATTGGACGAAATAAAAACGTAACTTGAAAAAATTTCTGTCGTATCGTAAATTATTATTCTGATGTTGATGTGTTTTGATCGAACTTTTAAACAGCCACTCTTCTATAACAACATAACGAAAAGCAATTTTCTGCAGTCATAAAATTCTAAAGGAATATGACATTGTGTTATCAATTTGATGTGTAACAGTAACGAGTTTGAAAACGAGCAAGTGCTTTTTAACGGCATGCAACACAAGTTTTATATATATATATATACAAAGGGAGAGAGAAAAAACAACAGAAAACCCCATTGTTGTTGCTCTCCATATTTACACAATATATTGTAAGCAGAAAATCAAATTCCCTCCCGAGTTATTTATTTGTTTATATGATGGCTTATATAACAAATACTATAGAAGATTTGTTCTGATTCATAGGTAAATATTAACATAACAATCAATAAAGCCCGGAGAAACATGAGATTTCCAGTGTGTTATCTTTTAGTATGTTCTAGAAATGAAAGAAAATAGAATATGGTATTACACAGTTGTTCCCAAATGTCTTTATGGCACTTTTAGATAATAAACCCAATTTGTATCTTCTACACGGAAATGGGGTCATTTTGCGTCACATTTCCTTTATTAGCAGTTATTGTAAAAAAGTGCAAAATATCAGAAATTAGAATTTATACTGTTGTAATTTAACACAGGAAATTATCGCATTTTTTAAGGTAAATTCTCTGTTTCATGCGCTCGAGAATTTTGTTGAATTTGCATCCCTGATAATCCACACATGATGCCGTTAGTAAAATATTCATGAGTAAAAACTGCACACGCCATGTATTATTAATACACATATACGTGAGAGTACATGCCCTCACCAACAAAAATACATTAATAATACATACTATATATACATTTTTGTGTGCTTTACAGGCAAACTTCACCTTTGTTTTATGTCTTTTTTCAACAGCGAATACATTTTTACAGGGATTTTAAATTTTTTTCTGGGTTTATAATCCTAAATGACTTTTAAATAAAGGAAATTCTCAATTTTATGCTTTAAAAATATACTACCATAACCAAACTCTCGATTAGCACTCCCGTTGAATAGAAACGAAACAATGCATGAGGAGACGGAAATATGATTTTGAGCGATGTCCGTTTTATTCAGTGGGATACTCACGCGTTCCGTTTGGTCACCACCAGGGGCGTTTTGTGCGCCGGATGCGGAAATACACAAACGCTCTTTGCGCTCTAACACACACACCCGTTTTGTTAAGACATTTCTACTAATTTAATTTATGTATCTCCATCTAACCCAAAAATTCATTGTTCAACTACTAATTAATCGATGTCAAAAGCTTCATAACAAGAAATAAATGAAACTTAGATAATTAATTGTAGAGAAAATCCGGAGTTCAGTAGATAGGAAGTGGAAGATATTTGAAGGTAAACATCACTGATATCATGTTTCACTTTGCTCTTTGGTTCTAATGCAAAAGTTGTTTAGTTTTAATGGAGTCCGAGTTCTAGCCATTTGTTAATGCAGATTTATAATGTGTAACTAACGAAAACAAGCAGCGTAAACCTTCATAAACCACAGATTAAAGCCAAAAATGACTAGCGAGTATCCATATGACATAATATAGTCATGTTAGATTTATCTGGAATATTTTATAATTATGGCTACATCTTTGCATTATTGAATTTTTGTCTTTCTTTTAACTTGCTGAGACAAATAACGCTTCTGATTGTTTGGTTTTACACGTATAGAATCAATGAACGGCTCTGAAATTACATTTTATTTTGCACAACTTTTTGTGTACATTTTTACAAATAATTCTAATATTTATTTCCCAGTTCGGTGAGTTGCAACGCAATACAAATCATTTTTCTATCTAATTTTCCCCTGCTCTACACCATTTTTGCATTTACACGTTCTTCGACGAACCGTAACATTCAATTGTCGTAATTGAAAGATTTTTTGTAGAAACGATCTTTGAAAACATGACGCTAACAAATTTGCAGACAACTAATGACTCATTGAACAATAATTCGACCAATTTTGTAGTAGCGGGGCTTAGCAAGTGGGATCATAGTTAAGCTAGATTTTGAAGGATTGTTCAAGAACTTTCGATTTTTTGAATCTAAATCGGCAGCAGTAGTCAACAGATGTTTTTTATACAAAAACGTCTTTTTCAAATGATTACAAATTAGAATCATCACTTTTCGAATTAGTGTATCAACATGTAAATGTAATCACCACTTTCTGATTTCTTGTTGTCATTTCTTTTAAGAAAGAAAGAAAACACATTATGATTTTTGACATTGCATTTTCCTTCTGCTTCTAGATTTATATAACAATATCTAGTTATGGACCTGTGAGACTCGAAAACGATATTAGTAACTTTGTAAATGTAAGACAAGCTAGGCAGTAAACATAATTGAGACTTAAAACGATTAAATCATATGATATATTAAAATGTTAATACTAGAGTGCGGATTTATAGGAATAATGCTTTTTTTAGATATTAATAGCAGTACAAAAAGACATTGAAATAAGTGTGAATCGCAAATAAAGGAATCATTTAACTAATTTTCATAATGCTTTTTTTGCTTTTTTTGGAACTTTTTGCTATTTTTTAGAATAATGCTTATTTTGTTATTAAAAATATAATTGCAGACCATTATATCTGGTTTTTAGGCGATGAAACCACCGATGAGTGCGGTAGATATGTGGCTGATCTCATTATCGGTATATTACATGAAGCTACTCCAACCAGGCCATTTTTAATATATTTCAAAGAACTAGATAAAACCAACAGCAGCACCATAACAAGATTTATTAACGAGGGACTCGCAAACTTTTTTCTTCCTAATGCAGTCCCAACTGAAAAAATTCTGTTAATGGTGACGGATGCGGCTGCATATATGCTAAAAGCAGGTATTAATTTAAAAGGTTTGTATAGTAATCTCACACACTCTACTTGTGTAGCTCACGGATTAAACCGAGTAGCAGAAACTGTGAGGTCTGAATTTCCTCTAGTTAACGAGTTAATTAAAAATGGCGAAAAGTGTTTTTTAAAAGCGCCATTGAGGATACAACGATTTAAAGAAAAACTGCCTAATATTCCGCTTCCACCACAACCAGTTATTACTAGATGGGGAACATGGTGGGATGCGGCTGTGTATTACGCAGTTAACTTCACCAGCTTCAAAGAAATTTTGTTAGAATTTTCGGAAGATGCATCCCAATCAGTTAGACTGCCAAAATATTTTAAAAAATCCGGAACTACAACAAAACCATGCATTCATCAAAGCAAATTACAAGTTCATCAGTGAAACTATCACCAAACTTGAAACACAAGGAAGTGAGCTAACAGAAGCAATTCAGATTGTACCAGAGTTTAAAATAAAATTGGGAAAAGTGCGTGGTGATGTAGGAAAAACAATATTTGCCAAATTTGAGAACGTGCTGGCTAAAAGCGAAGGTTTAGCAAGATTAAAGACCATTGCAAGTATTTTATCAGGCGAAATAGTCAATAACTTCGACTTGGCACGATCGTTACTTGCAAAATTTAAATATGCACCGATTCCTAGTGTTGACATTAAAAGACTATTTTTTTTTTCTTTACCTTTCGCTTGTATTATGACTGATACTTTCATAGCACAGAAAGCATTTTGGAAAGAAAACTGGAAAACTCACGAAAATACATCAATATCGAAAATTCATTGCTACTGTGATTTCTTCACATTTAATAAATAATTTACAATTAATTTACCGCCATTAAAACGGAAACCTTATTATAAACACTTTTAATTAGTTAACAATTATACAATTACGCCTACGAATTAGGAATTTAATTAATGTACGTAAAGCCTGAGGAGTTTAGAATCTGTGTTTTCAGTCTTTGGTTATTATTTTAGGAACACAATTGTTTCCTTATACGTAGGAAGAACAAATTAAGGAATTCTTCCTTACACATAACTGTATTATAAAATCTTTTTTTTTATTGTTCAAAAACAGCTTAATATCATAAGTATGCCCGTTGTGCAAGTTATGACATTTACATATTAAAAATAAAAAAAATTTTGGTTCACCTCAAATAGAATTCGCAAAGATAAAATAAACATTCTTCCTAT
>VTPC01090181.1:13588-62778 GCA_011009095.1 Ignelater luminosus | reverse complement strand
TTTTTTTTGCCGAGTTATACCTCAAAGTTGTTTTTTTTCTGATTTCAAAAATCACTCGTAACCCAGTTATTTTTATAAATAGAGCAAAATATCACACGAAAAGGTATCTTAGTTCTTAACCTATAAAACACTTTACTTACATTTTTACCAAAGTTCACACTTTTCAAGATACAAAGTAAACTTTTATTAATTTTTTGTTAATGGAAATTGTTTTTCACTGTGACAATTCTGGAAAGCTTACATTTAAGCTTTTCAATATGTATTAAAGCTTGTTCGTATCGTTCCGATTAATTAGCGAGTTCCTATACTTGACACACTACTGGTCTTAGGCCGTCTAACTCAGGGGGTGACCTCGAGCAAAGATAAGGAGATTATACATACAATAAAACACCAAAGAATAGTCATATATTTAAAAAGAATCAGAAATTCCAACAATAATAGGGATCCAATGCCTTTGTCAAAAAAAAACACAAAAGTTCAAATAAAAAAAAGTTTTAGATAAATGTCAAAAAGTGAACTACTTGAAGATTAATCTAATAATATCATAGCAACAAACTTAAACTAGTAAAAAGTTAACAACTTTAAATATTAAATAACCCCTTAAATTAATATAAAGGCATTTTTAAGCAAAATATTAAAATTTTATCAATCACCCAACACTCTGTAATCTAAAGCTAAAGAAAGAGAGAAAATTTAAAAAAAATGCAGTAATAAATCTCACACAATTAATACTATAAATGTTCAAAACCTTATCCATTAAATTAGAAGTAAAAGAAAATTATCACTGCTGTACTTATGACTTGACCACTAATAAATATCAATAAAATGAATAAATCCAAGTAAAAGTAATATTTTTAAGAATTCAAATCTGATCATGAACTCAAGAAAGGAGTTGCAAAGTACCAAAGAAACCTACCACGAACATTCCCCGCTGTGATACAGATCTGCGCATAGAGGCGGAATTAGCTGTAACAAACTAATTTACGAAAGCAACAACTTTTTAATTCGCGTTCCAAATAAATTTTAACAGAAAATAAATTAGCAAACAGTAATACAAGTAATTTTAAGGATAACAATAGTAAAATTAAGTGATTGTGATCGAGAAAATCTCCATTTAATTTTTATAGTTATAAATTTTATATTATTAACATTAGGCGCAGTTGAACCCATATATGGATTTAGCAGGTGAAGTTTTCACATCTGTGAACACAAATTTTGAAACGCCGCTTGATAAGGATGCAGTTATTTTTACGAATTTCTAACTAGATGAACTGCAGGCTACCAAGGACTGGTTGCTGCACGACCCGTTGAATTCACCAAGAACCCTCTGAGAAACATCTGTTGCGAGGTGTTTAGAAAATCTTCAATCTTAATTGGACTTCGGAATTCCATTAGGTGATGAAAACGCTAAGACCCCGGGTCCAAAAAGCTGATTACGAGATAAACCCCATTAACATCAACAAAGAAAAACAGGGATAAGAAAAGTTTATTTTGTACACAATAAAACTACTCCCCTCACAGCAAATACAGCCGATAGATTCGCCGGGAACAAACGGTCTCTTCTTCGTTAGAAAAAAACCGCCCCGCAATATATTCAGCAGCAACAATCACCACGTAAACCTGACAGGAAAATTTTAAAAAACCTCTGTTGGAATTCAATTCAAGAAACCAATTCCATTTATTTCATACGCAAAGGTGCAAAGGGAAATAATTAAATAAATCATCAAAATTATTTAATTTAAGACTATAATCCTACTCTGATGACATAACCCTGTTCAAATTACTAATCAGATTCCAAGACGAAACACAATTCAACAGAGATTTGCCCGCTAACAGTTTTTCTACAATGAGAGAATAAACTAGACGTTGGAAATAATTATACCCTGCGTCCCGCTTGCTATAATATAAAAATTACAAAGTTTGTCACCCTAATTGATTTCAAAAAAATATAGCAAAACTACAAAAAAGTAACATTTCAGTGTGGACTTATCGCAATTACAAAAAACCTTCTCCAACGAGAGAAGACTGTCAAGGAAATATAAAAACATGCCGAAAGTACAGATTAAATATAACGCATGTAAAGAATGCAAAAAGTGAACGTTACACTAGACAGTGACTACTCCTAGAATCTAATGAAACACATTTTTCCAATATCAGGTAAAAGTACTATCTGAAACCAAATCGCTTAAAGTGAATTTTCTCTTGAAGCCAATAAATAAACTCATGGTCTATTTTAAATGTTTTAAATATGTAAGACTTGTATAACGTACCCCTAGACAGATCTGCTTTGTATGTTAAACACGGAGAGAAGTTTAACCATCCGCAGAAATGGTTGTGTATTGTACCTACCTATGAACGGTGGCTGACAGGGATTGCACTAACGATTCAACTATTTTTACTTTTCCAGACTGAAGTGTCCGTCCAGAATGTAATTTAGCCTGAAAATGATTTTATAAGTTGATCAATTTTTGCTGTAGCTTCTTTCTTTGAATTGTAATTGGACTCTCTCAACCGATTGATTGGAAGTTAAATGACTTCTAGACCCATTGTTGTATATTGATTAATTATTATTCTCTGTTTATTCTTATAATTGACGTCTTCCTTAGATTGAATGCGTTTGGACTCTGAAACTCCGCAAAGGGGGAAAATCCTTTACAAAGCTGTTTGGGTTTGGCTGCAGAGACTTGGACTGGAGTACCTGCAGTGGTATTGCGAGCTCTGTAGTTAATTGTCCTTAATGCGGACTTGTTAGTATTAATCCTTTAGCGGATTTGGTCGGCTCGTTGTGCCGTAGTGTGTTTTTTAGCGGATTTGTATGTGTGACCTTCAGCCAACCAGTAATTTGTCCTATAGCGTACTTGTAAATTGTCCTTTAGTGAACTTGCAAGTTGTCCTTCGGCGGACTTGCCAAGCTTCTTCTTTTTCATTATCACATTTCGTCGGAATGTGCTTTAGGCGAACTTGTAACTTATTTCTGTTTGTGTACACCTTTAGCGCTGAGTTCGTCCAGCGTCGTGATGGAAGGTGCTGGGAGCTTTTGTTTGTCGTGTCTGCTGCAGCGGTCGTTGGTTATCGTGGGTTTTCAGTTAAATTTTCTTCAACGGCAGGTCACAGGGGAGGAAATTCTCGGCGTCGCCGCTGTTTGACTTCTGACATAGCTGCAAGAGATCACTTTGCAGCACTTAAGTTTGCTGCATCGTGTTGATCCCACAAGCGGCCCTGCCATCCATCCTGTTGGTGTGAAGACGATTGGTCTGCACCTGTATGCACATCTATTGTGTTCTGCCATTCTGCCATGATAGGTTGCGTCGTGGATGCAGGTCTGGTAGAAGAATGTCCCGACGATAAGAGTATTGGCTAATGATGCGATAATCTAATGTGAGAAGAAAATGCGTTAACATCTTTACCTTTATTTGGCTGTAGGTAATCTCCGTGGTGTACCAATGCAGAGTGCGGTTAGTCGATGTAGTGGCTTTTGAGTTCATAGATGTTAGTTCCCTCTCGGAAAACTATGACGGACCAGTCTTCAAGAGAATGGATCGAAGGACCATCAACAAGTTCATGGTGATTTAGTTTTTTTAAGGCTTGAAGGGCCATGGACAAATATCCAAACTTATAGTCTGTCACACTATAGTCAGATGATCCTTGTTGGATGAACAAAAACTCTAAGGTCAAGTCTAATAATTTGGCGATGATCAACATTTTTTTGTTGTAGAGAAACTCTTTATGGCTCGGTGTATCATCCTCTTAAAAATATGGAGTACAAAGGATCAGAAGGGAAAGGGGTTGGCGGGTTTATTTTTGCTATGAAGAACTGAAGACAGTGTGATGAATCGGATTTCATTGAGCATGTTTATTTATTTTGGATGAAGTTATTAGAATAGAAGCAAAGAGAATGTAATATCGTATGATGGAACGTTTTCTACGACGTTATGCGTTATCCTAATTGGATCTCGCACATTCTAAATTTAAATATACCTGGTTGTCAACAGTTTCCTAGCGGTTTCGTAGTTATCTTCAAAAATGGCTAAATGTTTGATTACTCAGCTAGATTCTTTACACACGTGCGTTTTCAAATAATGCATATTCTCTATATTGGTTAGATTAAGCTTGGAGTGAATTGTCTCCTGAAACAGGGTGTAGAAGACGTTTCACTGTTCGTAATTTCTCGTGAATGTTAGGAGCTGTATTGGTGAAAGCGGAATATTGTAAGCTTTCTCTTCTTTAAGATGGGAAGACTGTAACTCTTCTCTACTCCCCAGTTTGTTTCTGATTTGGTATACGTCTTAGTCGATGTCTTTATAATGCTCTTCAGTGAAATACTCAGTTTAAATTTGGTCTTAATTTGGGTTTAGTTTCCACTTGAGTCATTACTCGATTTGACTCAAGTTAAATTTGGATTTGAGTTTCAACGAGTCTTGGATTTCTACTTGACTCGAGTTAAGGTACCATTCGAGTTTCAACTCGACTAGAGTTTCAATTCTAGTGAATTTTAAAAACTTATTGAATGAAAATAAGTTACTCAAGTCCCATCTCTAGTAAATTGTTTAACAAGCTGCACATCTTGATATTTCCACACTAATTACTAGTTTTTTCAATTATATTTTCGAAAATCATAAAAGTACCTACCAACAGTTGGCGTTACATTTTGTAAATGTGGAAAAAAAAGCATTGAGCAACAGCTGAAATTGGCGTTACCAATGCTAACAAGATATTTGACAGTTTTACAACTTTCGGATCGTTTCTGGAAATTACTAGACGTTCGGATCATCTAATTGGCAGGTATTTCAGCAAAGAAGATTGAGAAGAAATAGAAAGTGGTTTAGAAAGCTTACCAAAGATGGAAAAAGGAAAACAAATCTACAGTGAAGCATAAAAGACACAGAGCAGTTTTGTAAGTTTGAAGAGGTTGGCACGAGGACGAGTTTTACAAGGTAAAGGCAGGCTCATAGAATGTATAGCAAGTTTTCAAAGTGTATTCGAGGTATAATTTTGATATTTGTATACGAGCAGAAATTTAGGGAAAGAGATTGAATGGATTCCGGAAACTCGAAACAACCGTAACGAAAATGCTAGAGGTAGCGACAAAAAGATGAGACAGACTCTGTCATTTGTACTTAGATATGTAAGTGCACGAAGATGTAAAAACTATGCAAAGTGTGAAAATGGGGTTTTGTATGTTCTATTCATAAGCTGGTTACCTACTTGAGCAAATTTGAAACTATGTTAAGTAATTTGCTGTTTTTAAAGAATGTTTTGTATTTCAGTAAACTGTTACTACTGTTCTTATGAAATAATTAATTTTATACAGTATTTTCTTGGTTTCCCGATAAACACGCGCCTCCCAAGGGAGATCAAACCTCTAAATCAATGTAATGTGCACATAATTGCGCAGTAGACTTCACTTCCTTATAGCTATTTTGCACGCTACTTAATTGCCCTTTACCTGTCTTTCCTTTTCTCCAATAGGCAACGGCTTTTTCTTATATTCAAAGTCTAATTGTCTACTATCATTAGGATCTTCAGAGTAACAGGTTGGAAATTCCTGTTGAGGCTATATATACTGTGTGTTGATTAATAATCGAGACACATCCCATACAAAACCAAGTGGTTACAAATATAGGCTACCCCTAATTATTTTAAGGCAAAAGTGTAAATAGGCCTTTTTATAGAGAAAAAAATTCCGCATTTGTCTCTGTCATTTCTTTTTATTTTTTATTTGCTAAAATTAGAAAAATTGATAAATTAAAATGCCTAGTTTAGCATCAATCAATAATATACCTTGTAATCATTTTAAGGAAAAACAGGCAATGCCCTATTGAAATCATGTTTTGATCCATACTACATATAAATACCAAGCTTGAAAAAATTGCTGAGGTACAGTTCGTTCAGATTCCTTGTTAGAACGATTGTCTATAATGATATAATGGTACGATAATGATTTGTACGAGTTTTGTATTTTATTATTTGTATTATTTTAACAGAAAAACGATCATTGTTTACCGTTACAATTAAGGTACTGATGTTTGTAACACTACTGCGAAATAGTTTGATTTCACAAATTTTCTTTTATTTACTAAAGCTAAAAACAGTAATTTTCAAAACGATTCTTTAATAAGTCCCTGCGGCATAAGTCGTTATAGGAAAACGAGCGTTAACATTTGTGTATGTAACGTGACATTCGATATTTATATTTCCACCGTTATAGACCATTAAATAGCACATTATCCGAAAACAAAAGAACAACAATTTACTAAATCCTCTAGCCATTTGGGTGTTGCTATAATGAGATCGTTTTGGGTAAAGTTCAAGTAGTTAGAATTCCTCATTTAAACCTGTTATAATAATATCGTCAGCGGCGGTAATTTATCCCTCTGCTAGATGCATCGCGTGTAATTTACCGTTTCTTCAGTTACGACAATGCATATGTTGTATAATGCAGGTTGAAAGGATAACGAGGTGATTAAGGAAAATGTTATCTTGAAATACGTTTCCGTTTCATTCACCTCTAACAGTCCTATTAATGTTATTAAAGCTCGTATTCCAGATTTATTCTGGCGTGACCGAACATCATTTTAGTTGAAACTAACATTGAGGTGTTCATTTTCTTGCACCAATCTCAGAAATTCAGCTTATTATCCTTTCTCGAGCTCCTTATAAATAGTCTAGTAGAAGTGGAATACTAACGCCTTCATTATACTTAGCAGAGGCTTATCCGTACAAATAAACTTAAATTATTATGTTGTCTTTTCCATAGGAAAACAAGAAGTTGTGGCTTTAGCCTTTATAATAAAAGATAAAGATAAGATTTCGGATTATTAACAACTGCTGACGGTATTATTCTTCCACTCTCTCTTGTATTTATTTGTCAAGAGATTGTTTATTTTATTACAAAATTGCTGTTTTGTCGTTCCCGTAGAGGGGAAAGATTATTTCTTGTAGCAGCAATAAATTCCAGATCCATTTACGTTAAAAGCGAATATGGAGTGTTTCGTATGAAATTTATATGAAATTAATACGTTCAGGTTATCTCTAAACTCCTGCAATTTGCAGTTTAAGCCAAGCTGGAGCATAATAGAGAATCGCAATATACTGGAGTATAAAGTGCATACAAACTCGACAGTTACACTACTGGAAACAATGAACTAGCGGAAAACTACCGTGAAATGCAAGGAAGTGCGACAAATTTTCAGTTGACATGCCAGAATTAATTTTCTTGGACGTGGTGCATTAAATTTGTGCTGAAATGTATGCACTATTCGTATGCACGACTTAAAAAAGGGAAGGTGAAAAACTTATTATTAAAATTAACAAGAAGCACATATTGTAAGTAAGATTAACGAGGCGAGCTCAAATTTACTAGCTGGGAAGTTATAATTTAGATTCGTAATAAGCTAACATTTGCAGACATTTAATATTTCCTGTAGTTGGCAGTATCAGAATGAACTAAAATAATAATACTTTGTATTGTTCTCATTCTCGAATGTGTCTTGTTCTTTTTTGGTGAGTCTGTAATGATAGTTGAAGTTTAATTATGTTTACAGAAGAATGCTCGCAGTAAACAAATAAAAGAAATACAATAAGAATTACAAAAATGTTCCCTCTTTCTCGTTTGATTCCTTTTTGTTTCATTACCAAATAACACAGACGGAGGACACGCAATAAGGATCTACGTGGGAGATTTTTGAATATTCAATTTTTTGCTGTCTTAACAATTTCATAACAAAAATACAAATATTACGCGCTTTTTGATACGTAACTAAAAAAATTAAACCGGAGAACAATTCTAAATTGCTGTTTTTAAGAAAAATTTGTTTAACTTTTTATTAAGTCTTCAAATAAAAGTAAATACAAGAACACTAAGAAAGTATTGCAAGCTTTAGAATTCGTATGTATTTCATTTTCCTCTTTCTTCCAGTCTAACTCTTGTAAGAGAATAGTATCGTAACGGTATCTCTTAAATTTCAATTATATTAGTTAAATAGGTTTCTTTAGATATCTGGTTTTGGCAATGGAAAATTAATCGTAATCTTAAAAACAAATACAAAAAAATCTTTTCTGGCAATACAAAATTACTTTCAATCTTGTAATGCTTGCTTGAAACGTTGATACTCCTGTCTCCAACTGCCACCATTTGTTACCTACATGTACGTAAGCGTTACTTGCTCCATAACTTTCATAGATGCGCAATTGGATTAACTTGTCAGCAGGGCGGTAAAGCACATATTTCAAATTCAAGAAAAGAACCAAAGCTTGCCGAGGTCAAACTCTTCATGGTTTCATTCTATTATAAACTCCTGATGTTCGGGATTCTTAGTTTGCTGTGATTTTGAGTATCTTTATGTTTTTTTCATGCAAGTGCAGAGCCCCACACGTGTTTGCATTTAGTTCTCTGAGGAGGGTATAGCCTGACACATTCTTGTTTCTAGCTTTCGAAAGAACGGAGGGAGTAACCCGACCCGTGTTTGTATTTGTCTCTCATAAAAAAGTTTATGGGGAGTTCAATCCGACCTTAGACCACCAGCTGGTTGGAAAGCGTAGACCGACCTGGGTTTACATTAAGCTTTCTTACGAAGGTTATTTAAGAGTGAGGCACAGCTTGACCTACATTTAGAGCTCTTAAGAATACGAATCAAGTTAGGTAGTTCTTCTAGAAGGTTAATAAAATGAGAAATCCAGCACTGGATCGTAAGAGTGAGCAACCAGTCCTGCGTTTGAATTCAACTCTCTTAAAGGGGTTGATGGAGGGCGAAACCCAATTTTAGGCCGCTACAGGTCCCGTTAGAGAATGCAACCCAACCCGTGTTTGTATTTAGCTCTTTGAGAAAATTAAGATTAAGGACATCTTTTCAAATAAAGGTAATCTCAATCAAGATCGGAAGAATATTATACCTTCAAAATATCATCCTTCATCAATCAACCCATGGGTACATTTATTTTATTTATTTGTGACCATCTATTGACCCATAAAAAAAACTTTTTTATCCTGACGGTCCCATCCGTCCCTGCACCAAACTGGTCACGGCTGGCAACCCATTTCAAATATACTTAGGTCATAGTACTCTCCAAGAGGGATACACTGTTGCCGCCTAAGGCAAAATTTTTAAATAGGCGAAGCCTAACCATTATTGTTTAGTCGACAGAAATGATTTCAATTTTGCTTAATGTTGATATGGCTAAGAAAATTTAAAAATATGCATGGGCTTTGGTAAGACAAAGCAGCGCGACTTCAAGGAAGTTAAACTTCACACTTTATTCGAAATATCATAGTTGCAATTAAAGATCGGATTTCTAAGCACTAAAGGTCAAATTTTAGACAGGTCAATAGGCAAGAGAAATATTTAGAATTAATAAACAAGCTATTCAATATATGCTCGTACAATATTCGAGGTAATTAGTATCATTCAAAAGTCTAAACATCAAACGTACTTTAGTGGATTTCATTTAAACATTTATGTATTATAATCACAAAAGTGCAATGTATCTGTCTTACATTTTTATGAATTTGTATTTAGCAATTTGCAAAATATCTAAAAAATGCCTAAAGTTATTTTATGCAAGCATTTCCATCAAATTCCATTTTTGAGAATTTATGAGAATCTTGGACTTTAGTCAACTTTGTGCGTTTCCTACTAAAGGTGTCAACTGTTGCATTTGAGGTAAAAGACTGCTCTATCACTGCTTCCACACTTGAAAAACATGCTTTAAGCCATTCTTGATTTCAGAGTTAAATTAACGTTTATTGAGATTTTTTATAGCTCTTAGATCAAGAAAGAAATCACAGAAATCACACAACACCAAGTTCTTTCTTGGACCGGACATCCCGGTAGTAGCCAAAGAAGACGATAACAATGGCCCAATTTCACTAACTTCTGTGCCATTGCAAACAGGGTCGACGGAATATGACCCACTTACTAAAAGCTCTCCGTACTTCCTCTTTGAAACGTCCAATTTAGACGACCTCAAGTATGTTAGAAATTTAGAGACCAAAAAATACAGTCACATTTAACATGCTGGTGTGTTTATGTAGTGCAATATTTAGTTCACTCACGCGCACCTCTTATATATGACTAAAGATGATAGTGCTAGTATTTATTGAACGACCTTTATAAATTATCCTATTTAGATGATTTCTTTCTAAAAGAGCCTCCTTCCGTAGAGAGATAAATATCGAGTTTTGTTTATCTAATTATAACCCATTAAAACAAAGTATTTTAACAAGTATTAGTTTGCTTTTTTGGTCTTCGTTGAAGTGAAACGATTTAAAGTCATTAAGCAAAACCAAACCAAAACCCAACCATATTTACAATAATGACATAAAGATGAATGGTAACATATGATTCAAAGAATCTCAGTTTTAGGAAGATCATGAACACAGCGTTACTGGTCACAGAATGATTTAGGGATGACATCTCTAGCTGGAAACTTCACCAAAGCGCTTTTTTTCCATCATACATTTTCATATAGAGTTTTCTATTTTAGTCTCAAATGAAAACATAGGTAACTCTGATGTGTGATAGTGGTAGATGACCAAACCCCATCTAGTAGTCACAGGCATTAGCTTTAGGGATTATAGAAAACAAGTATAATTGAAATTTTGTAAATCTTTAATTTATTTAACTGATAAATAGTAATATTCTATAGATATAATAGTGTTACTTCACAAAATGTTATCGAGGTGTTGAATTGAATTGAAGCAGTTATTGAGAATTGCATGGAAAATGATACGGAGACTATATACAATATCTGATGAAACATTTCAATGTTTGAAACATGTTTTGCAGGTTAGAGAGCAGCATATAAAAGGAAATTAGATAGAAAATTATAGTGGATTGCAGTGTTATAGATTTTTTTAGAATGACTCGTTCTACTTTTACGCATTTATTACAAGTAATCTGTGAAAATGATGCATGTAATGTCATGCAAAGATTAAACTGAAGGCAATTACCTATAGATGCCAATAAATGCTTACTAATGTTTCTGTATTATCTTGCAAATAAGATACAACTAACAGCATTGAAATATTCTAGAAACTAAGAACACAAAAATTGTTATCATTACTGCTATTACTACACAACATAGTATGCTTCAAAACAATATATGAAAGATTACTCAAAATATATGAAAACTAGAGCTTTAGTTGGACTGGTACTCAGTGTTGGTAATTTTAGAAAAGTTTTAAAGAAGTACCAGGAATTCTTAGTTATAAAAAATTAAGGAAGTACCTACCGGTACTAAAAAACCAGATAGCATCATGCCAATGTAAAGCCATTATGTATTCTACGGCATCAAAAAATGTTTAAAGGCTGAATTTTAGATTTTATTCTTTTCTTGACTTTACAAAAATTATAAATTAAATATTGTTTAAGTTAAAACAGTTGACAGCAAAGTAATTAACTGTTTGCAACAGGGATTGACACAATTCTGCAAAAATGACATTGAAAACAGAACCACACCTTCACGGACCCAAGTGGAAAATTTTAAAAGCTTCGGTTTCTTTGATACTTTTGCCAGTTTCTCTAATACTGTAAACAACTTTTTTCTCTGCTCCTTTTGTTTCGATATAATATTTAAGCTCTTGGAATTTTTCAAATTCTAACCAATCGTCTCTACCTTGTTAATGTTGTTTCTTCAACACTTTTAACAGTTTTGCATTAGAACTTAGCAGATGTACATTACTCTTCATTTACTTGAATCTGTTTTTAAAATTTTTTTTATTTGACTTCTGAATCACAAACACTTGCAGATTTAGCTCTTTCTGCTATTCCGCTTCCTGAGGTCAGTTCTAATGTATCCTGTAAGTACTGGGAATTACTTTTATCTTTCCAACCCAAAATGTCGTGCATTTTGTCAAAGAAACGAGGTAGCTTCTTTTTGTCATCACCAATTTTTCTTATATGCTTCAGATGATTAGAATAAGTTTTTTGCAAATTTGCAAATTTGTTTTAGTTTTGATATTGGTGTTATGCCCAGATTATAGCCTGCCTTGTCCATGGCTTTGACAATTTGTAATCAACAGCGCAATTTTCTATGGTGTTTGTCATTAAATTTTCCAGACATTCCCTTCCTCAATTGTAAAAACAATTCCGTTGCCTCAGCGTTCATCATCTTCGACTTCCTCTGTTTCATTAGTTTAATTAGTCAATGCTGTTTACAATGTGTTTACAATATAATTTTTTCTATTATATAATATTTAAAATTTTAAATTAACAATCATTAGTATCCATGCTACAATTGCATGATAAATTAATTTTACACATATGATTACTTAAGGTAAGGTACGTACCACTAGTATTTAAAATATTATTTTCTGTTTCTTCTTTAGTGTGTTCCAGTAGGAAGTGATCTTGAGTTTCATCTAAGGGTCCTGTAATTATACATACCCCACAACAGCCTGTATTAGATTTATTCATTTTTGATAGAAGTAGTTGGAATGTACCTGAGAATAATTCATTTGTACACCTTGGTTAGAATACCACCAATATTTATGTACCTCCTCTTAAACAATGATGTAGCCTGTTTTCTAGTTAATTATTGAGTACTTTCAAATATTTTTTCCATAAATGATGACCTAACCTGCATAGATAAACTTGTAACCACGAGAAACAAACACTTCTTTTAACCGTTTTAACCTCTAAAATAGCAACCTTGAGCCACAATCCTGCTGTCCTACGCGGTTGTCGAATTTTTGCACAGAGTAGCAAATGATGACGCAAATGATGACGTCATTTGTTGCTATCCTTTTTTTTGCTAAAATGACAATATACCCGTAATCAGTTAACTTTAACCCTGTGATATACAGTGTATTTTATGGATTATGAATGTTATGTTGGCACTGGGTTTCAACCTGGAGAGTTATGTTGATAATAATAAACACACGCAACCAAATCTTGTCAAGATTTCTGTATTTACTGTTAAATAAAGTATTAATAACCAAGTGTAATATAATTGTTAGAAGAAGCCTTTGGTAATACCGCTGTGATAAACGCAAGGACTATCTTTTATCAATAATAAAAGACATAACATGGTGGCAGCGCGTTAAAGTGCACTTAGGTTATGATTTACATTATTCGAATGTAATTAAAAGCAGTGTTTATAAGAAACCGGTGAAAAGATTTTTTATTTAAGCTATCTTGTGCTTGTTGGCGTGTGTACAAAGTTAAAATACATACCTTGTAATCAATAATTATGACTGATCAAGGTAGGGCCCCGGAACCGTTTTCATTTTAAAGCCACAATATATCTGCCAGATGGAAACAAAAATTTGAGTTTTATATGCTTGCCACCGGCAAGTCATCATAAACCGATTATATTAGAATTGCAACCCTTTGTAATACTATTGGTGATGAGGGCATTGAAATATTCAACACGTTCGAATATCAAAATGAGGCTGACGCAAAGAAATACACTATTGTATTATCGAAGTTGGATGCCTACTGCCTCTTAAAAACCTCGTATTTGAGCATTTTAAATTTTTTAGAAGGGATCAACAATCAGATGAGACTGTAGATCAGTTTGTCACAGCATTGCGACAAATAGCAACATCCTGTGAATTTAAAGAAAAAGATGTTATTATTCGGGACAATTGCACTGAATGAAAAGGTCAAACAGAAATTAGATAAAATGGTGTCTGAAGAAATTATAGTACCTGTCACTGAACCAATGGATTGGGTAAATCTTATAGTGGTTGTACCTAAAAGTAATGTCTCCATTACATACGCATATGAATGGATTCTTGTAATTTAAACAAATATGTCAAACTTGAACTATTTTATATACCTACATATGACAATTTATTTTCACAATTATCTGATGCTAAATATTTCACACTTTTAGATGCTTGTTCAGCATTTTTACAAATTCCTATTACATATGAGAGTTTATTATTGTGCACCATTACTACAGCATTTGGTAGATACCGATACTTACGATTACCATCTTCACCAGAAATCTTTCAACGCTATATCCACGAGGTGCTTGATGGAACTTCGGGTGTGATTGCTTATTTTGATGATGTACTTGTCTACGGGAAAACCTTGGATGAGCATCATGATAATTTGAATATTGTTTTAACAAAAATAAAACACAGTGGACTAACGTTAAATAAAGAAAAATCAATATTCTGTGTAAATAAAATCAAATTCCTGGGACACTTGATTAAGTGCAGATGGAATCGCACCAGATGAGGATGAAACCAAAGAAGTACCAAATATGAAATCGCCTAAAAATAAAAAATAACTCCAACGATTCTTGGGTATGATAGTGTACCTTTCCAAGTTTATACCTAATTTGTCTCAAAAAATAGCACCATCAGAAGACTTTTAAGTGATAAAGTTGAGTGGATATGGACTCAAAATGAAGAAAGCTGTTTTAAACGAATTAAGCAATTAGTTTCTTCTGCTGTAACACTTACTTACATGAATCCTGAAAAACAAATAACATTATCAATTGATGCCAGTCCTTATGTACTTGGTGCATTGATAAGTCAAGATAATAAACCAATTGAATTTGCTTCTGAATCTTTAACACCAACACAACAGAAATATAACCATATAGAAAAAGAGTTAGCAGTAGTATTTGGATGTGAACGTTTTAATTTCTACTTATTTACTCAGAATTTCAATATTGAGACTGATCATCGACCACTAGGTTTATTGAAAAAGCTCTTAGATGAAATGTCTCTTCGCATACAAAGATTGGCAATTAGATTACTGAGATATTAATTTCAGCTCCATTGTGTTCTAGGAAAAAATCTTAAAGTTCCTGATACGTTAAGTAGAGATTCACCATTTGAAATGATTAATACTGATTATGTTGATACTAATCTTAGAGTGTTTTCAGTTGTGACCACATCGAAAGTAAATGAACAAAGATTGCAAAAAGCCATAAATGAAGACATGACATTACAAAAAATTAAATATTATGTTCTTAATGGTTGGCCTTTGCACAAAAGCAATGTGCCTGGTGAAGTTAAGAAATATTCGCCTATAAAAAAGTGATATTTTTCTATATCAAAATATTTTATTTTATCAAAAAAGACTCATAATTCCTGAAGTCCTTAGAAAGGAATTTTTAAGCATTATTTACCAATCTCATTAAGGAGTAGTGTCATGTCAAAGAAAAGCACAAGAAGCGATATATTGCCTTGGTATTCTTACAGATATCGAGAAACTTGTATTAAGTTGCCCAACTTGCCAAATGTATTCAAGAAGCAATTAAAAGGAGCCACTAACTCCACACGAAGTACCTATACTACCGTGGCAAAAAACTGGCATTGATTTCATGACTCGGGGCACCTCAGACTTTATACTAATAGTTGATTAGGCAAATTTTCGGTGGTCAATAAGTTGTCAACTAAAACTGCTCAAAGTGTCATTTCTTGTCTGAAAAACATATTTTTCTTATATGGCCTCCCACAAGAAATCTCTGATAATAGTCCACCCTATAACTCAAGTGAATTTAATAATTTTGCTAAAACTTACAATATACAATTAATTACGTCCAGCCCTTGTTATCCTAAAAGTAACGGGCAAGTTGAAAGAACCATTCAGACCATTAAAGGTTTAATGTTAAAAGCAATAAAGAATATAAAGGATCCATTTATAGCAGTCCTTGATTACAATTTTACACCAAAACAAAACCTTCCAGCTCCTAGTATTTCATTAATGGGAAAAAGAATACGAACATTACTCATAAGTACTGCACTTCTGCAACAATTGTATCCTATCGAGGAACCAAGGTGAAGATGAGAAAGGAATAAAATTAAATAAAAATTATACTATGATAGATCTTCAAGAAAGCTGCGTGAATTGCATACAGGACAACTTGTTCTAATTCAAAAAAAAATTAGAAATTCGAAGCCAGGAATTATTTTTAATAAAAATGAGTCGAATGATTTTACCGTTTGAGTAAACAATGCAGATTATAGAATAAATAGAAAATTCCTAAAGCCAATGGAACTACCATGTACTGATGAGTCATCTACACCAGTAGAGGATGAAGAACAAGCATCCCAAGATCTATCTCGGATAAGTCAGTCACCCAAAAAGAGCATCCCTGAATCAGTACATCAACCTTCAGTGCCTGAAGCATCAAGTGATGTAAACACTGGAAACTTAATTAAAACTGGAATTGGCAGAGTAGTAAGGCCGTCCGACAGATTAAATTTGTTGTTAAACGCAAGGACTATCTTTTATCCATAATAAAAGACATAACAAACCCTACGTCAATAATTTGTGTTACAAGCTTCAACATATCCTACTCGGCGCATTGATACATGTTAAATAAAGACAAATGTATAAATGCGCCCAGGGAAGTATTGGAACTTGCAATAGAAATTAATGACGCAGGGCTAAAGTTAACTGATTACAGGTATACGTAGTTTACCTACTTTTATTACTAGTTGTAACTAGTAGCTTGTGAAAATTCGCCTGTTATTGAGAAATGTGTAGAAATATCAACAAGTTTAGCAACAAATTACATAAAATGGCCTTTTTTTGTTTCTGTACTGATTATACATGGTATTGTTTTAGGTATTTAAAAAGTGTGAGTTATACCAAAAAGGTTTCTATCATGAGAAATATCATTGACTAGGTGATTCAGCATATTATGCTTTACGAGAATGGATTATTACACCTTACATGTAAGTCAGTAATATATGAAAAGAAAATTAATTAGCTAGAGCAGAAAAGAATCACAACCAATGTCACTGCCGAAAACACTTATGCTGGATTGAAGGGGAGACGGCGTATTTTAAAATTTGTGAATGTGAAATACTAGTTAAAAAATTGTGATAATGACAACAGTAGGTTGTGTTTTATACAATTTTTGTTATTTAGCAAGTAAAGCTTTTGATGAAATATTAGAAATTGATACAGATGACCTTAAAGAAAACAAAGAAGTCATCTAACGGAATAATAATTATTATAAAAATAATAATAATGCACAAAGATCCATTAAAATAAATCGAATACTCATTAGACAAATTACATTAACTTGTAAAGAATAAGTTACAGTGAGTCAAATGAATAAAAATAAATAAAAATAGTTTCAACTAGAAAAATTTGTATAATACGGTTTTCATGTACTTTGTTAAGTATTTAACATTTTTCAAAGAAATATACCAGAAAATTCGTTTCTATAAAGAAAAGAAGAATAAAGCATTGCTTAAGTTTTTACATATGCAATTTATATCTTGAAATATTGCTAGAAATTTGTTCTTGTATTTATTTTGTCCTTTAAATAAATTTAGAATTTACTGAAAATGTCTTTCTGTAGTTCACACTGTTGGGGTTATAACTATACGTTACGGTGGCATATACGAGGATCGTTTGAAAAGTCCGTGCAAAGTCAGAGAGATGGCACTACTGGCGCATATCGAGGTTATGTTTAGTTAGTAGCATCTCTTGGAAGAACACACACCAAGTTTCAGCTAGATCGGTCTATTTCTTTGTGTTTGGCATTCGTTTGAATCGAGGAAATCGAGTGATTTTCAAAAAATGGACGAGAAAGAATTTTGTGTGTTGATTAAACATTACTTTATGAAAGGCAAAACGCCTCAGGAGCCTAAAGAGAAGCTTGATAAACATTATGGTGACTCTGCACCTTCGATTAGAACAGTTTATAAGTGGTTTCAAAATTTTCGGAGTGGCCATATGGGCACAAGTGACGCTGAACGTTCTGGACGCCCTGTTGAGGTTACTACTCCAGAAATCATTGATAAAATCCATGATATGGTGATGGATGACAGAAGAGTGAAGGTGCGTGAGATTGCTAGTGCTGTAGGCATCTCGAGCTGCTAGAAAAACGCCCACGATTGGTCCACAAAAAAGTCCTTTTCCATCACGACAACGCACCAGCTCACGCCTCAGCAGTTGTGGTCGCAAAATTAATGGAAATAGGGTTCCAACTCGTTTCACATCCCCCCTATTCTCCAGACTTGGCTCCCTCGGACTACTATTTGTTCCCCAATTTGAAGAAATATCTGGCGGGAAAAAGATTTTATTCAAACGAGGAGATGATTGCAGAAACGAATGGCTATTTTTCAGACTTGGACAAATCCTATTATTCAGAAGGGATCAACAAACTGGAGCAGCGTTGGACGAAGTGTATAAGCCTAAAAGGAGACTATGTTGAAAAATAAAAAAGGTTTACCCCAAACAATTAAATAGTTTTTATTTTTGCACGGACTTTTCAAACGACCCTCGTACTTGCCTAGCTCCTACTCTTTGAGTCGCAGTTCAACTCAATTCCTTTGCGAAAGTCTCCAACAGATTCACAGAAGGTTCGTAGGGTTTGGATCACTGGATAATGTTTACTGAAAATGCCTCTAATCACCTCTTGACGATAGCACTGTCCATGTAACTTTTCACTGTCACTCTTTATTATTACGAGCTCTATTCCCAAAGATCAGACGTAATTACTTTTCCCAATTTTCCCCACGTCTATTTACGTGTAAATAATAAACATATTGACAACCTTTGACAACTTACATTTTTTCTTTTCTGACATTATTACACAAACTGACTAACGTAATATAAAAGTCATACATCAAAATTGAAATTAATAACAGGACTCAATTAGCATAAGAAATGCATTCATCTTTGTCCGACATAATGACCAAAATTTCATTTAACAAATTGTTAGTTTCACTGATTTACAAATTTTAAATAATAATAAAAAAACCTCTGTTTTTATAATGCCCCAAAATTTACTGCACATCTCGTGGATCCGCAACACATACATTTCTTTATGCACAGTTACAACTGTATTGAAGATTCTATCAGAATTTCTTTCTATCGACTTTTATCGAATCTTGTTGTTACCGTTGCTAACGATATAGTAAGTAACGAGATGAAGAAGGTGTACTAAGAATTTCTTCCTCGGAGATGTCACTATATCGGGAAGATTGTTTCCTACAGCTTCATCTGTATTATTCATGATTTTGTCAACAACGCTGTGCCCCACCTTTTCCATTATCTATAGCAAACCCTAGCTGCTGCAATTTATCTGTTAATTTATATTTTTTTTTCTATTTTCTATTATTTTATCTGAAAATAACTTTTCATATTTTTCAGAGATCCGCTGTTCCAAAAATGCACTAAGATTTATGCTCTGTAATATTTCTTGTGGACTTCCACAATTATTTCTCACTGTCCACTGGTAGGTCGTTTTGAGAATGTTGGTTCTGTGTTGAATGTTATAACATGAAATGTATAATTTTATTTAATCAGTCTCATCATTCTTATCAATTGAGGGAACTATTAATTTTAAAATATTAATTTGGGTTCACTTGAACCAGTCGGTCGTCTTTAATGTCTAAGTGTCAACTAACATTTAGTAGCATTTTGTATTCTGTTCCATCTATACAGGATTACAAAATATTATATACAGCATGTCCATTTTACTGGTCCTCCCATGAATGTTTGGAAAGAGGCAACACGTCTTACAATTCAGAGATATCTCGATGTAATTTATTACAGAATTTAAAAACAAAATGGATCATATTTGTATAGTTTGTGTTCTATAGCAGATATTAATGTCAAAATTCTTCAATTCATGCTAGTTAAAGATAAGATTTGCAGGTTTGTACAAAAGTTAAACAAGAAATATAAAGAAACAAACGTCAAGCAGTTGACTTGTCAGTTTTTTAGAGAAAAGTCGGACCTGAATTGTAAGACACGTTGCCTATTTCCGAACATTCAGGGGAGGACCCGTAAAATGGGCATACTGTATATTTAAAACATCCTTTTACCTGTTTATAATAATAAACTAATCTGAACGAGTCATATGTCAAAAGTGTCAATGTCAGTGTTGGTGCCAGAAAAATTCATTTTCTACTAATACAGAAGTTTAATAAATTCTCTCTAGAACACCATTCAGACGGTCCTTTTCAGGACTTCGCCATTGCCTAAAATCTAAATCTTTATATATTTGCAGTAATACGTATACTATAAAATATCAAAGATGTCAAAATCAAAACGACAAAAAAATTTAGATGCTTTAATTTTCAAACAAGAAAACAACAATACTGAAGATTTAAAAAAAACAATCAGAGAAATATTCAAAACGGAAATGAAAGTTATGGCAGATAATATCAAAATTCTATGTAATGAAGTACATGAGTGCAAAGAGTCAGCAGAATTTAATAATGAAATAATGGATAAGTGCAACATTACATTAAAAGAAATCCAAAAAGAATTAAAAAAATTAAGAGAAGAGAATCAAATTCTAAAAGAAAGAAATAAGAAACTGGAGAAAGAAATTAGAGAAATTAAAATATCTGTAGAGCAAGACAGACAATATTCCAGAAATAAAAATGCCATCATAAGCGGTATTCCAGAAGCTTGTCAAGAAAACATTAATACACTTGTAAAACATATTGGAAAAATTATGGATTTGGACATCACTGATAAAGATATAGATACTGCACAAAGAATCAACACGTTTAATAAAAAAGAAAATAGACCAATAGTAGTGCAATTTACTAATAAAATGAAAAGAGATCAGTTTATAAAAAAATACAAATCCAGAAAACCAAAAGTAAACAATTTATTTCCTGAATTACATGCAACACCCATATATGTAAATGAACACCTTACACAGTATTATAAAGGACTGTGGTCAGAAGCAAAAAAGTTACAAAAGGAAAAATTATACAAGTTTGTATGGTTTAAAAATGGAAAACTTTGGATAAAGAACGAAGAAAATAAACCAGCTATTTTGATCAATAGTGAAGAGGACTGAAACAAATTGTAAAAGACTTGTATATATTAGGTTACATTATCAATTAGTTCTAATTATTTAATTTAAACATTTTTATATAGACTTTTATTTCTAACAGTGAAGAAGATTAACCCAATCATGAATGAAAGTATGAAAGAAACTGTTCTAGAAAATTTACAGATATGCAAAACACATAATGTGGAAATCTCAACAAAATTAAAATTTAATATAATTCATGTAAATATACGCAGCTTGAAAAAGCATTGGGCTGAATTTGAGGCAATTATAAAAGATAATTTAGGATTTATAGATATAATAGTTCTTACAGAAATTGGAATTAAGCTAGAAGAAAGTCCAGTTTTTTTCTTAAACTCATTTCAAAAGTTTATTTTATGTAGAGATTTCAAAAGAGGAGGAGGGATATGCATGTTCCTTAAAAATAATATTACAGTTCAAGAGATGGATCACCAAAAATTTGCATTTGCTAAAAATATGGTATTAGAAGTAGAGAAAAGAATAAGCTCTAAAGTTTTATTTAGTTGCCTAATAAATTGTATTTATACACCTCCGAATTTAAATAAAAATAGTTTCATTCTAGAATTAGAGTCAATGTTAGATGAAGTACATAATGTAAAGAATATTCTACTAATAGGAGACATAAATTTTGATTTATTAAACAAATACAAAGATGGGGTACAAAAATATACTAATTTATTAAATGCTTATGGTTTAATAAGTTTAATTAATTCCCCCACACGAGAAGAAAAGATACAGAATAAATTAATGTCTACTTGTCTAGACCATGTAGTAATTCGATTTGAAAACGAATCATACGAACCGTTTGTTATTAACTATAAAATAGCAGATCATTACATAATAAGAATAAACTTCTTGGCTAATTATGATACACTAGAAGCAAACGAAGATACAATTCGTTACGTTATAGATAATGAGAAAGTCAATTATATGATTAAACAAGTAAATTGGAAAGAATTAACGAATATTAATAACGTTACACAACTATACTAGAAAATTGTGGCAGCATTTTCTTTAATATACAAATTTTCGACACGAACTATTAAGCACAAAAATAGAAAATATAAAGTACATAACCCATGGATTACAGATGAACTACTTAACGAAATTTCTTTTAAAAACGATTGTGGAGTACTTACAAATCAAACAATAATCCAACTTTATTTAGAAAATACAAAGCATTACGAAATACAGTTCAGAAAAAAATAAAGAAAGCTAAAGATAATTATTACTACCAAGAGAGAGATACGTAAAAATAGTTCCAACATATCAGGAATTTGGTCAATCTTAAATAACAGACTAGGAAGAAGCAACAACAATATAAAACAGTCATGTTTAAAAAACTTTAAAGATATTGCTACAGAGGAAGAAATAAAGCAACTAACAAATACTTTCAACAACTTCTTTATTTCAATTATCGACAAATTAAGAAAGACCAATAATACACATCAACAGGTAATAATTGGTACTCAACTACAATCATTTTTTTTTACCATATATGACCTCAACTGATTTGCACAATATAATACAAACATTTGACGTAAATAAAGCTCCTGGATATGACAACATCAGAATGAAAGACATAAAGAATAATTTAAATATACTGTGTGATATTTTACTACATTTTTTAAATCTAATGATTAGAAATGGTAAAATTCCAGAAAAAATGAAAATATCAATAGTTACTCCAGTTTATAAAAATGGTAAAAAAGATGATATTAATAACTACAGACCAATCTCGAATCTTCCATCGTTAGAAAAAATTTTAGAGAAATATATAAATGACAAATTAAATAGCTACTTCAATAAATTCTCAATTATACCTAATACACAATTTGGTTTTTGAAAAAGAAAGAATACAAAAACGTTATTATTGGATTTTGTTGAAAAAATTAATGTAACTTTAAATGACAGAAAGCATGCAGCCGCGATATTTCTTGATCTATCAAAAGCCTTTGATACAATAGACAGGACTATACTTCTTCGAATATTAAAAGCTTCCGGAGTAAGAGGCACAGTTCACAAATTATTCAAAAGTTTTTTAACAGATCGAGCACAGACTGTCAAAATTAACAATTGTTACAGTGATTTAAAGCAAACACATTTCGGTGTTCCACAAGGATGTATTTTATCACCAACGTTATTTAACTTATACGTAAAAGATATACCTCGAACAAATGGTTTATTGTGTAATATTTATCAATACGCTGATGATACTGCAATATTATCAACAGACATTAATGAAATTACATGTTTGCAGAAATTGCAGAATGATTTCAATTTAATATCAAAATGGTTTACACAACATTATATTTTTATAAACACTAAAAAAACTCAAGCTCTTCAATTTGGAATTTCTAGCATAAATTACACTCTACGAACTCATAAAGAGAAATGCTTATTTTCTGGAAATTTAGTTAATTGCAGTTCTTGCCACAAAATAAACTTTCTAAATGAAGTCAAATATCTTGGAATAATAGTGCAAAAAGATATGAAATGGACTAGACACATAGAATATGTATCTAACAAATTAAAAGCCTATTATATACATTCTATCAATTACGAACAATTTTGCCAGTGCAAACAAAAATACTAATTTATAAAACTTTGGGAGAATCAATAATAAGATATGGTCTGACGATTTATGGTCATACATATACAATACACCTGGAACCTCTATTAAAGGCGCAAAATAATTTCTTAAAGCTTATAAAAAATAACAATAAAAGAACAGATGGCATAAGGAAAGAGCTTGAAATTTTGAAAATTGATCAGTTACGGGATTATATTACCAATTTTAAATATTATTTTAATAAAACATTTTAACAGATCCAAGAAACTACATATAACATTCGACCATCATCCATAACTTTCATCACTAATAGGTACAATAATTTCTACGGAAGAAACTCGATTTATTATTACATTCCAAAATTACTAAATGAATTTCTTTATAAAAACATAAAGAAAATTTCTGAGCTGAAAAAGAAGCTTCGTGGATGGTTAATTAACAGATAAATTTATAATAACTTATATATTTATTTCTCAAACAATACATAATTATTTGTTACTACGTTCAAAATCTTAAGTTCTTATTCTATTTGGTCTTTTCGTTACAGTTATACTAGTAGATTATATATTGTTAATATAAAACCTGTAAAAAGTCCATATGGACTCACAGGCAATTAATGCAATGTAATTATAATAATATATAAATAAATAATAATAATAATAATAATAATAAATTCATATCATGTAAACTGTTGCTGTTACCATTTGTTCGTACAATATAGCAACCATCTCGTACGTTGACAACTTCCGCCTCACGTATTGTTACATGTACGTGCGTTATTGTTTATTATGCCACTTGTTCTTGCCTCTATAATAAAAATAATTGTTAGGTGCATGCATTTAGAGAAGAAGGTAGGAAAGTGAACGCTGCTATTAGTTTAGCTATAACCATAACTATTCTAAACAAAAGTGGTTTAATTTTTAACATTGTTTTTGCACTAAGGATCTCGCCACACTTTTTCTATTAATATTTGTAGTTTTTTAGAGAGAATTAAATTTTGCAATTATAGTCTTCGTTATTTAGTTGAGTGTTCACATTAGATTTTAATTTTTAAGCAGACATTAAAAACAGCACGAGGTATTTTTGAAAATGTAAATCTTGTACATTTAACAAAAAACATTTTGCCGTAGTGTAAAAAAACAACATTAAAATCCTGTAAAAGCCCTTTTTAAATCCGAAATTTCCGCAATGAGCGTAACAACAAAACCCAATTAGTGCCATTTCGGAATTTTAACAGTCAGTTACAAAGGTGTAAATATCTACTTATTTAGTTAAATGGTAAATTCCAACGCAGAGGATATAGCTACGCGCAACAAACCACTGCGTTTGTTTCGCAAACCCGCAATATCACAAAATGTGTTTGTATTTAGTAGATATCGTAGGTTTATATGTATGTGCGTGTAACCAACAAACGGCAAATTTGCCATTCGCGTCCTTTGATGTTAAAATATGCCATAGATGGACCCCGTTTCTCATCTGGCATGGTAATTAAGTTATTATAAACCAATACACTGAAATGCCAAGAATATATATATATATATATATATTGCAGGAGCAACGACATCGCTTGAAGCTGCAAATTCAGCTTCGATATTAAATTACTCCAAAGCATAATTTACTCGTTATTGGCTTTCGCCTAGTAAAGCAATTACATTTTATATTGATGCATAAACGGCGAAGTGAAACAAAGTTAAAACAAAGAATTTTGAAAATTTAAAGCAATATTCGCGCCGAAACACGAAAGTAGAGTAAATTTAGTCATGATTAAAATTTGACAGTAATTATGAAAGCGTACACCGGAGGCCAACCCCTGTTTAAAGAAAGGGCCTAACGTGCTAGTTAATATTTCCGACACGCACTTCTGCTCCAGTTTAGAATATAAAATTTCATAAATAGGAACAAGGGCCTTACGCAGACGGGTCTGGCGTAAATCATGGCCGGATCTCATACATAAACGATGGTGGACAGTATCCGACCCGGACCACTGATGGAAGATCCGTGTTGCTACTACGCCAACTAAGACGAATAGCGTTGGTCTTGAGGTTGCCATCCTTTACCTTACTCACACTTCCCCACTACCAACCAGAACCTTTTATATATTGTGGCCTGAAAAGAAATAAACGACATTTAATTTGATTAACTTTTTGAAAAATTTCCTTTTTTTTCTTTATTTCTGCGACGCATTTTTCCTAGATAAAAGAATGAGAGGAAACTTAAACAAAAGTAAGTAATCCTGTTCGGTTAAAAATAAAATCACGGCGAATATGTAACGGAAGATAAACAGATTAAAAAGTTTAAAACTTGTTTCCCGTATGGCTTTCAATAAATTTTACAGTATGTTCTCCGGGGAAGCTTTAAAACGGCCGTTTGAGGGGAAAATACTTGTGTTAAATTGAACCGTTCTGCTGGTTAAAAGAACTTTTAGTACCTACTGGCTCGTTCCATCTTAGATTAATGGAAAGAGATTATAATGCAATCGCATCGAGGCTAAGTATGCATTTAGTAGTAGACTCTACCTGACTTTTGGTAGATAAAGTATGCTGGAGAAAAGATGGAGTACGTAATTTTACATTTAGCTTAATGAATAAAACAAGAAGCTGATTGATAGCCTGACCGAATCGAATGGACAAGAATAAGGACTCGATATTTAACAATTCAAAACAGTTTCTTAAACATCCATTTCGTTCTGTTATCATCTCGGTCTTATATTTTTAAAGTCTTTTTGAAAAAGTGTTTCTTTTAACCAGATTTATGCTAATCTTTAAATTTGTTTCAGGTATGTTATCTCCTGCTCCACTACTAGTTTAGACTACGTAATGGTAAGCTGTTTCTTAATATACTAATTACATTTGAGTTTATCAAAAAACTACGTATAGAAATAAGTAGATTGCGTAACAAACAAATCGAGCCGAAGTTCAAACAAATCCTTCGTATTTTGCTGCTTTTCATTGACACAAATAGGAAATGTTTTTGGCTTAAAGTATTTTCAATTTATACTTTACTAATTGGAAAACGTGGTTGAGTGAGTGTTTGTTTATTTTATAGTCGAGTCACGTAGATGTACAGAGCGTGGATTAATGCAAGTGGACAGATTTTTTTAGTTGCGACTGCACAGTTTTCTACTGCATTTGGGACAATTCACAGTACCAGGAATTAGAAATTATAGCACAAAAGATATTTGCAAGACCACATTGATTATTCTAAATGCAAAATGACTAGGATCCAAAGATGCTGATTTATTTTGTTAACTTGCAAAAAAAAACGTATAGTTTAGGTTTCCAAATGCCGCCTTTATGTCTATTTAGAGTCTTTTTAGTAACTTTATTTATTTATTAATTGTTGAAGCCTTTATATATGTTAGAGTTGATAAACGAAAAACAAAGAAAATTAATCAATGTTTTGCATTTACACTGTTAGGGTTTGCTTGGGCATTAGGTACTCTTGTAAGGATTGAAATCTCCAAACTCTTTGCCAAAGTAGCTAAGCGGCGAGACTGAAATCTAGGGGTCAATTATATATGAATGGAATAAGATTCAAATTCTGAATAAACAACGGAAACATTCACGTTTAACAATAAACAAATATCTTCCTGACGGACGGATGAAGCTTGCAGTGATTGACAATTACGGTGTAACCCTGTGTCTACCACCAACGAGGCAGATCGTGAAAGTTCAAAAGTATCCACCACAGCGACAGCATCTTACACTGGGGGAATAGCAGTACCCACCACGCAATACTACACATGGAGGAATAGCCTCTTACGCACAACTATACGTAACACGGGAAACATGATCCGACTATCCTTGGAACAGATTTCAAAATCGTCCAAGATTTGCCAAAGCCAAAGTTGTTTACTATTTACTCTTTATCATTACCTTCAGTTTGCTGGTTCTTCTTGCTTGGCCTTCCTAATAGAATATTTTGACACTTAAATATTAAATTGAAGGCAATTTTATTACGGGAAATTGCACTTATTAATTGCAATATGCTTTCAGTACAGTCGGCGGAGATATTTTGGTTCTTTACAAGCAATGAACAAAACAGTTTAGCGGTAAACAATATTTACGTTTGAAATGCCTTAGAATTTGAACAATTTTACAATTTGTTCAAGTTTAAATTTTGATGACTATAGTTCGTGTCAAACTGGAAATTGCAAAAGACACCTATAAGCTGGAACTTAACATTTATCTATGAAAAATGATTTTTTGGAATACTTCTGGTTCCTCACTTCAAACTTACATGTAGACACAATTGCATTTTCTCATCTTTGCCATCACACACTTTTGTTTCTAAAACTTTGACTAAAGATGTTCGCATCTTTCATCTACCTCACTACATTACCTCTATGCCAGAACTCCACGTTGGCTCTTGTTCTGCTGAAGCATTTCTTTTGGAGGAAAGCAAGTGGATTTTCCTCCCAACCTAGGTTACTGTTGTTTAGAAGGAGTCGGATTGCGCCTTTCATTAATAATTTTAAGAGAACTAAATACAAAGCAAGCGTCGGACTGTGCCATTCAACAGTCCATTTGCTGCAACCCAAAGTCAGGTTCTAACCTTCTCTACTAACTTTCTTAAATAAAAACTAAATACGAATACGAGTCGGGTTATGTGTTGGATAAGAGCCGGTTTTGTTCTCCATTAGCTTTCTCGGAAAGTTAAAAGCAAATGCGGATCAAATTTGGCTCTTTATTAACTCTCGTAAGACAACTAAAGTGGTAAGGCACCCTTAAAGTCTGCCATCTGCGTTAATGTAAAATTGGGCTTTGCCCTGTATCAACATTCTTAAAAGAGCTAGAAACTAATAGAGTATGAACCTACAAAAACCTAGATTTGGGTTTTACGATCTTCACAATTTACCTACAAACTCTAGACGGACAGGTTTTTCAGATAGGCTTCCTACAATGAGTCAGTTACATTCTTCTTCTTCGTCTTAATTTAGTCGCTAACCTAAAACAGATATCGTGATCGCATAGATTGGCCTTTCCGATGTTCTTCCATTGTTCTCGGTCTTCCGTCATTTCTGCACATTCTGACAGTGGAGCACCAATGGTTGCAACAATGTGGGAACTATCTCGACTTCTTCTACCTTCCACCTTTTACTGTATCGTAAGCTTCTCCAGACCGTTTCATCAAAAGACGTGTCCGAAACAGCTTATTATTTGTTTTTTTACGTGCGTCCTTAGTCTTTTCTTGATATTCAGTTGTTCCAGTATTGACACATTTGCACTGCGAACTACCCAAGAGATTCTCAACATTCGTCTCTAGCAAAACATCTCGAAGGCATCAACGCTCTTATTATCAGTTTCATTAAGGGTCCAATATTACGATGCATAGAGGAAAACTGGGAAGGCCAAGCATCTGACCAGTCTGATTTTGGTGTCTACGGTTATTTCGTGGATTTTCAAGATTTTAGTCAGTTTAGCCATCTCATTTTTTGCAATTGCCAGTCTCTCCTTTATTTCGTCAATGCACCCGCCGGTATCAGTTATCATAGACCCCAAGTACACAAAATGATTTACAACGGTGACATTGTTTATTGCTGTTAATTGGTTTTGGTTGTTGTTAGCGTTATCTATCACCATGATTCTTGTTTTTTCTCTATTTATTTTGAGACCTGCCTCTGTGCTGATGTTTTCGATTATTTCTAGTAGTTGACTCAATTCCGCTTCGAAGTTAACGAGAATGGTTGTATCATCTGCATATTTCAGATTGCAGGTCTTCCTTCCGCCAATAGTGATACCGCCATTCCATCTATCAGTTGCCTTTCGCATTATCCATTCACCATACTATATGTTAAACAGAATTGGATCCAGTATGCAGCCTTGCCTTACGCCCTTAGTAACCCGAAAACTTTTAGTCAGTACCTCGTTCACTCTGACTTGAGCGAAGTTGTATAGATTGCTGATCAGTAGAATTAGGTGGTGTGGCACTTCCATTACAGACGGAATGTGCCACATCTTCCTCCAGTTCACTAGGTCAAAGGCTTTTCTGTAATCAATAAAGCACAGATATGTCGCGTTGTTAAATTCCCTAAATTTTCCTACAATCTGTCGTACGTTTAATATTTGTTTGCCTGTTCTTTGGCAAATTTGATACTATAATATATCTACTCCAACGTCGTTTGAAGATATTACCTGTGTCAGCGGTTTTGTGGTTTTTATGTCTTCTGGTTGCTATTTCACCTTCACTTCTGAGTATGTCAGATTCTTTCTCAAAACTGGATTCTTCTTGTGTTAGTAGATTCTTTGCATTTTCATCCGTCATCATATTTCTGCAGTATTCCTTCCATCCGTTTAATATGTCCTGTTTAGCAGTAAGTAGATTTTCGTTTTCATCTTTGATAGCGTTGTGATTTGGTGCTAAAGAGTGTTATCTGCTTTATTTTCCTAAACATATTTCTCGTCTTAGTTTTGTTTTTCTGAGTCGTTTTATCTCGATGTTCAATGCTTGGTAGGCCTCTCTTTCATTGTCATGCTTGAGTCCAGCAGCTTTTAGTTGTTTTCTTTCTTGTATTCTACCCCATCTGTCATCTTTATCATCATTGTTTCCTATTTTCTTCTGTAACACTTTTGATGTTTTTAGCAGCATTATTCAATATACACTTTGTTTCCATCCAGATACTGTTAGGCGACTCTTCTGGTTGTGTAGCTTGTCTGAGATTACGTAGCTTTGGTATCACGACTTTTTTGTGTGTGTTATTGTTTTTCAGATGTCATTTAGGACGTTGATTTATTATTCGTGTATGCTTTCTTAGTTTCATGCCCAATTCAGCTGATAGAAGTTGATGATCACTATTACAATCTTTTCCTGAATATGTCTTAACGTCTTTAAATGTGATCTTTAACACGACCTTACCAGTATATAATCTATCTGGTTCCTGTATCTATTGCCAGGTGATATCCAGGTATATAGACATCTCGGGTGATTGTTAATCGTGTCCATAAGCTAGAAACGTAAAGAATTTCGTTATCGTTTAGACACTTCAGTTTTACTACAAAATCTGTAATACAATTCGCGAAGCAGAAACTTGTAGATGCCCTGCTAACAAATTTCTTCAAACACTAACAAGATTAACTTCAGACGGAAATTTACAATACGACAAAAAGTCTGAACTTACGCAGTTGTAACAGCTAATCCGTTAGACTTTATTGTACACTACTAACACTTAACAAATAATTTAATGCGGTTTCTGTACAACTGTTTTAAATGCTGAATTGCTAAAAGATTTACAAATCTTTATAGCCTTACAGGCCGGTCTGTCTAGACTGGTAAAAACGAGTAACCTCTGGTGGAGTAATCTTGACTAAATAAATAGATAAATGGGTAAACCAATGAGCTACTTACCTCCAGAGTTCACTTGTATGAAATTTACAATTAAATTCTTTCAGCTTTTCAACTGAATAAACGATAATAAATATTATTAAGGTAACTTCACGTATAGCTTATGAACTACAGTCGGTATGTAAATAATCAAACACTCTATCTAGATTTTCGTAGCGTGCTTGCGACAGATAGGTTACTCGAAAAAAAATTTTTTGAAAGAAGCTAATATAATATACGATAAGTAGTAATATTTTGACGACTAGGAAATTGGGATGATAAAAAATAGTTGGAATTCGTTGCGTCTAAATCCGATCAGTAATACCTGCACTGGGAGATGTACACGCCGCGGAAAATTTCTACGCTAAACTTTGAAAGGAAAACGAAATATGCAATAAATAAAATTTTTTCTGCAACTAAGACGCCAGATCATACGATGCTTCAACCGACGCAACGGTAAGCGGACCCCCAAACACGAGCATCCTTCTAGACTCCGTTAGATTGGTGCCTGCTTGTAACTGAAGAAACTGACGAACATAACGGAATATATTATTATTATAATGGGATGTTCTCACCCCACTGGAAGCAATAAATCGTCTACGTCTTGACAGATTAAAATTATGTACAATAAAAATTTAATAATATGTTTGAAACGTCTAGAAACAGAAATTGTAATTTGAAGACTCGAAACTAGAATTTACCATTACTATATTTGCAGAACATTTTTAAAAAATACTTTTTAACATAGCAACGCTATTTTCTCATATTAACAAACTCTGTACATAGAAGGAGTTACATACGAGGTGTGCTCCTGAAGATAATGTAATATACTTTCAATAGCTATGTATTTATTGAATGATAGAAAATCCTACTGGGAGTACCTTTTTCACTTGTAACCGAAAGACAACACTACGTTGTCCTCTTTCTCTACTAGATATCGCTAGATGAAATAATTTGCTTCAAATTAGCTAGATGTTAAATTTAGAGATACTATTACTTAAAATATTATTGCTTTATGTAACTCTTTAGTGAGATCTAAGTTAGAGTATGGTCGGTTACATGGAATACACTGTAGTACACTACTTTTTCTTCTACCTATGCTTATCTATTAATGAATGTTTGCGATCATATTGGACATCAGTTCTCTGTCCCTTGCTATGTGTAACAACTCTTTTGCATCTCTTGTTCCGGTCCATTGTTTGACGTTACGTAACCATGACATCTCTTTCCGATTAATTCCTCTCCTTTCCTTGATTTTCGTTTCTATTATTAATTGCAAGAAATGGTATTTTTGGTTGTGCGTTATATGCTCCAGATATGCCGTGTTTCTTCTTTTAATGTTTAGTAATAATTGACGGTTTATTTTCATTATTCTCAGCACTTCATCGTTCGTTTCTCTTGCTGTCCATCGTATTTTAAGTATTCTACGATAGAGCCACATTTCAAACGCCTTCAGTTTGTTCTTTCTTTTTACGTTTAGAGTCCAGCATTTTATACCGTAAAGAAGCACTGACCAGACATAAGATTTAACAAATCCAACCTGTGTTTATAAATACTTTCTTGAATCTTACGAATGGGCTTCGTGCTTTTTTTATTCTGCTTTTTATTTCCATATAAGATGTCCAGTCTTCACTAAGCTATGTTCTCAGGTAATTAAATTTGTTTACTCTCTTGATCCGTGGATTTTCATATAGTAGTCGTGAGACTCTGAACTTGTCCAGATTGCGGCTAATTATCATAGATTTTGTCTTTGTAATGTTGATGTTAAACCCTATCTTTCTACTTTGCTCGCCAACAACATTCAGAAGGTACTGAAGGTTATTTATAAAGGGTTTTCCAATAAGAGGTGTTATTTTGATATTCAAAGAAAAGTGCCATTTTTTAATATAAATGATCGGATGTTTATTTCATTATAAAGAGGAAGGTATGCCGTTAATAGTGGAAAATAACATCAGGCAAATGACCACCACGACCACGCTTACAGGACAATATCCTTTTCATGAAATTTTCCATAACCAAATCGCAAAGTGGCTGCCCTATGTCCTCGATAGCCTCACGAATTCCATCTTTGAGGTCTTGAATCGACGCTGGGCTGTTGGCGTAGACCTTCTCTTTCACGTGGCCCCAAAGAAAGAAGTCGCAAGGTGTTAAATCACAAGATCTCGGTGGCCAATTGTGATCACCTCTTCGAGAGATACCACGGTCCGGAAACTTTTTCCGTAAAAGATCAATGGTTTCGTTGCTTGTGTGGCACGTAGCGCCGTCTTGTTGAAAGTAAACGTTGTCCAGATCAATACCATCCAATTCCGGCCATAAAAAATCGTTAATCATCTCTCGATAGCGCAATCCAGTCACCGTAACTGTTGCTCCAGCCTCATTTTCGAAAAAGTAAGGTCCAATGACTCCGCCGGACCATAAACCGCACCAAACAGTCACACGTTGAGGATAGAGAGACTTTTCAACAATAACTCTTGGATTTTCTGAGCCCCAGATCCGACAATTTTGCTTGTTGACGAAGCCACCGAGGTGGAAATGGGCCTCATCACTCAAGATGATTTTTCGATGGAATTCTGGATCATTTTCATGCATTTCAACGACCCAATCAGCAAAGACACGACGTTGTTGATGATCGGCCGGCTTGAGTTCTTGTGTTAACTGGACTTTATAAGCCTTAAGACCCAAATCTTTATGCAAAATACGGTGTAATGACGTTTGTGGAATGGCTAATTCCAAAGAACGACGAGGAATGGACAAACCTGGGTTTTCTTTAACACTTTCGGCTACAACAGCAATATTCTCGGCTGTTCTTGAGCGACGTGCACGGGTTTTATTCTTCACATCACTAACTTGTCCCAAGAGCTCGAATTTTTTCACCAATTTCTGTATTGCGGTCCGACAAGGTGCTTCACGGTGACCCAAAAATGTTCGAGTTTTACGAACCGTCTCTGCCAAATTTTCACCATTTTTATAGTGAATTTTAATAATTTCAATGCGTTGTTGAAGCGTGTATCTTCCATATTTATTAATGGCGTAGTTTCTACTTGTCAAATGTCAAAAAATGATAGCTTCAAAAGTGACATCTACCGAAATAGCGGGCTATTCAAAATAACACCTCTTATTGGAAAACCCTTTATTATCAGCACTTAATACTGTGTTGTCTGCATAACGTACATTGTTAATGCAAACATTATTCACTTTAATGTCTAGTTAAATTCTTTCAGTGCTTCTAGAAAGATGTTTTCTTATTGTCTTACACTTCTATGGATTTTTTGTGTTGTTGTGACTTTACTGGCTACTCTTACTTCTGCGGCTTCGTTTCAGTATAAGTTGTCTATACAACAAATGTCTCTTTGGTCAATATCCATTCGTTTCAGTATTTTCATAAGTTTTTGGTGCTAGACCCTGTCAAAGGCTTTCTCATAGTCTATGAAACAGAGTGCAACATCTTTTCTTTGGTCGTAGCAATTCTGGATTAGCACCTGTGTTGCAACTATTGTTTTCTTAGTTCCTATGCCCTGTCTATAGTCAAACTGAGAACTTTCGATGTTTTTGCTGCACTTTGTTGAAATTCTGTAATGAATGATTTTCAAAAATATTTTTAGTGAGACTAATGAGTCTGTATTCAGAGCACTTCTTTGCATTACTTTTTTTTGGCACTGGGATAAAGGTTGACGTAAGCCATTGGGAGAGAAATAGTCTCGTAGAGGTTATTAAAAATTTTTTGAAGTACTGCAATATTTTTATAGCAGAGGAATTTTGCTGGGATTTCATCTGGGCCAGTTGCTTTGTTAACTTTTGATGTCCGTATTGTCCTTTCAATTTCCTCTTTTGTAATGGAAGGTCCTGTTAGATCGTCTTCTGTCTCCCACATGCGTTTTTTTTTGTTGGTTGTCGTCACCAGGTTCTTCTTTATCGTTTTCTAGTCTGGAAGATTGTTTTTATCGGTATACTCCCGCTGTTTCTTTAGGCTTTTTGTGTAAATCAAAGTTATCAGGCACCACCTGTAATCTCTCTAGCTCTTTCCATTGTCTATCCAGGCAATGGTTTTTAGCTTTTTTCATTTTTGACCGAATTGTTTTTTGTATTTCTTTGTATTTCTTAAGCTGGCTTTTGCATACTCTACGATTTTCAAACAGCGCTAGGATTTCATCTGTCGTCTCTCTCATTTCTCATTCCTAGACTATACGGTCCAATTAGGTCTTCGAATCTTTTTTTCCCCAGTTTTGAGTTGAAATCTCCAATTATTTAATTTTTTCAGGGTTCTTAACATTTTTTAGTAGTTACTTGATCCCGGCTTTGTAAAACCTTTGCATGTTCCAAGTGCCCATTCTGATGTTCTTCCATTAAACCTTGCTTTATTCAAGACAGTCACCCCGAAGATTCGAATGGAGAACGATTTTTACCTCCGGAACATTTAGCATTGAATGTATTCATATCATATGTATATGATTCTCCTGAGAAGAAATAGTAACGAGTAATGTAGGTGGTTTCCCGCTGCCTTTCTCCATTTGGTGGGAATTACATTTCTTTAATTCCCGTGCGTCAGCAAAAGTTAGCCTCGTTAGTAGGGTGCACCGGGTGACTCATTATCACAACTTGTGCAGGTGATGTTGACATTTGATGATGTTAAGTACAACTCCTTGTACCCCAGTACACTAATTACGTTTTACAAATTGAATAAATTCAAGAAAAGCTACCAAAGCACTGCTTGTATAAGGACAATAACACTTTTAATGTTGCTAAATACTATAACCGTACTTAGCTGTTATAATGTACAGTCACTTAGCTTCAGGATAAAATGTCGGTTATTAATATTTTTATTGTTCGTACAAGATTCTTAATCTTAATGCTGATATATCTCTATTGTCAGAAATCAGCGTTAAAGTGCCTGATAGGCAAACACGTAACAAACCTCAATTTATTATATACAACGTGTCCGAAAAGTATGGAATATCCTATATATCTCAGTAAATATGCATTTTATAAAAAAATGTTTCCTATAAAAGTTGTTTAGTGTTTAGTTTTACATTACAAGGCAATGCCAAATAACTATTTTTAAAAAAAACAAAAGCGCAACCAATAATGGTTCAATTCTTTTTAATGGGAAGGTGTCCCTTTATTGTACTCATTTGATAGAGAATGTTTTTCTCTTTTCAATGATGTAAAACTTTGATACACTTGCATAAGTAAATTTTGATTAAAACGCAAAAAATTGTTTGAATAACGCTTAAAAGTTTATTTATTCATCTCTTACCTTTCCAGACGCGGTCTCTTAAATTTTCAATATCATCTAGTCACATTATGGTCGGTGTGGTACACTTTTGTTTGTTGCAACAATTGAATGCGTCGTAGAAATGTCAATTAATAACCGAATTGAAGCGAAAAGTTATTTGTTTAATTAATTTAAACATATTGATTAACGTGAGGATAACAAAGTTACAAAAATACGACTTGCTATGGATCATTTATCAGAAAAAAATCGTATCGAAATTTTAATGATGCTGGGATATGGAGACAGAAGGAAAACACAGGAGGAAGTTTGCGATTTGTTAAAAACGTGCACCCCGAATACCATATTTCTCAGTCTACTGTAAGTAAAACTTTGCATGAATTTCATGAGACGGGTTCTGTCAAAGATCGTCCAAAAACGGGCAAACCTAAAGCTCTAAATAATGAACAACGTGAGAATATAATGTTGGCTGTCGTGAAAAATCCACACATGTTTCTGTTCGACGAATTGCTCGTGAACATACTTTGAAGAAATTCACTGCACACGAAGTTCTAAGAAAGGAGAAGTGGCATCCGTATAAACCTTGTATAGTTCAAGAATTATTAGAAGATGATTTAGATCGAAGATTGCAATTATGCGAAGAAATAACACATAGGCTTCAGGAAAATGCAAATTTTCATAAACATCTCCTCTTCACTGATGAGTCAACGTTTTGTTTGAATGGTACCATTAACAAACAAAACACGCGCTACTGTTCTTTGCTAAATCCTGGCTGGTATGTAGAAGGGCACACCCAATATCAGCAGAAAGTTAATGTCTGGGCAGGAATTATTGGAACCCAAATTTTGGGACCTTTTTTTATAGAACATAATTTAACAGCGGATGCTTATCTAGATTTTTTAAGATTTGACTTAGTTCCTGCTTTAGCTGTTCTATTTCCTAATGAACTAGATCCAGATGTACCCCATAACAGAATATGGTTGCAACAAGACGGGGCTCCTCCTCATTTCGGAATTAATGTCCGACAGTTTCTTGATAATACTTACCCTTATCGATGGATAGGCAGAAGATGTGCAGTAGAATGGCCAGCTCGCTCGCCGGATTTAAGTCCACTTGATTTTTTTCTGTGGAGCCATCTCAAAAATATGATTTATGTCGATATGCCTGAAGATATTGAAACTCTAAAAGACCGTATTGGAACAGAGATTAGAGCTATCACACCAGAAACGATTCAAAATGCAGAAAACGAATTTGAAAGACGACTTTATCATTAAATCAAATATTCCTTATCTTACACTTGCAGTTTTGCAATCTAGTGTACAGCAAAAGTTAATTGCAGTCTATGCATATAGTAACTGTAAAAACCCGTATAAGTAACTATTATTTTATAACGCTCCTTTCAAGTGCAGAAGATGCCAGAGTTGCTGTTTACCGAGAATAAGGCAAGGCGATGATAAACAAACTAACAGAGCTTACATCTTACAAGATAGAAAACTACCTATACTATTAGGAAATACCGTGAACACACAATTTGATAGTTGAAGTTAATTTGAAGGTTTAATTAAGAGATTACACTTTTTAAGTACTAAATTATGGTAGAATTTGATTATTTTCATCTATCCGAATAATCTTATTCGTAACATTGCTATTCTCAGTTGCTGTAGCGACTTAGAAAAGCCTAAGAATCCAAACAATTTTACTAGGAGAGAATACAAGTAATTTGGAAAGGATTTCGAAAATGGAGTGTCTACTGAACGTGAAGAGATTTGCCCCATTTACCTTTTTGAAAGTTTCCAGGAAATATTTCCTTAATCTGGCTTATTTATTTGGCCGCTATTAATTAAGATGAAATAATTGTCGAGATAAAAAATGAGTGAATGTAGAAATATGGTCAAAGTCTCTCTGTATGCCCTCAAATCAATCCAATTTAGGTTTACTAATAATATTCTGAGTTATCCCTTTTAGTAGTTACTGCAAAATGGTTTTCAACAATATGAATCCTTCATATTTTTCCTCCGCTTTTTGCTATTAGAAATATTAGAAATGAAATAAAAATGAAGGTTTATGAATATTTCATCACAAATGATGACATAACGGGAAACATAACAAGATAATGTAAGCATATGCAGACTTTTGTGAAACTCATATAAGAACAGGGTTTTTAAAATTCATGAAGATAAAACTTGTATAGCATAAAAGATTTCTAATAAATATTTAATAATTTTAAAATGCTATCACTGCAAGAATATTTAAGAACTTTTTAAAAAATATTCAAACAGCACACAAATTTTTACCAAACGTTTGAGGGTTGCTTTAAAATTCTCTACAACTTATAAAGGGTTAAAACGTTAGGTACTAGAATATTTAATAGATACCTAACTTAAGAAGTGTGGTAAAGTTACTAAAAATCTATTTTAGCTTTCATAAATATTCAAACGAACCTGAAAGTATATATATTATATGCTATATAGTAGTACCAGTTCTTGAGCAAATTCATTAAAACAAAATTTTTCGTTTTCCACTTTAGTAGGAAATATAACTAAAGCTTGTTTGTGAAGTGAACAAGTATTTTATACAAACTTGTCAGTAACATTTGAGGTTTCTTGACTTATTTTGAGAATTTTACAAGAAACTGACAGCACTGTCTAAATTTACATTTTGATTTTAAAGTTGTAAAAACTAGTAGTGGTTAGCGTGATCTCCATCTAAACATATTTCACATTAAAATTGCAAGGCACATTTGTGTTTTCACAGGAGGTTTTCAGAAATTTATTTTGACCAACGCACCTGTACAATAATTAAATGTTCCCAGTACCTATTACCAAAGTTACAGGTGTCCTGCTACAAATGATTTACTAGTTAATTAGTAGCAAACTGATAAATTGTACACTCCATAATGTTTCATAGGTCCAGCAGTTAAAATATAGAACGTACAACACAACACATACTTGTCATTGTTAATCAATTTATACAAATGAATCACTTTCACAAAAAGATTCTATTTCGCTTATTCCTGAACCTAAAGACTAGTTCTTATGTTCACATTCTTAGAACTTCATCAGTCTGTATCCACTAGCCTTTTTAAAATGCAATGATCTATCATTTACAACGGGTAAGTATGTTTGAAGTGTTTTAAGTTTATTTTATTTAAATGAAATATTTTTTGAAATATCAAAAGCGTTTTCAAAGGGTTTTGAGAGATAAAACAAAATAGAATGTTTAAATTTTTTTGTATTTTCTTTTATCTTAGGGCAGCTACGCACAATAATAAATGCTATATTGTTTTAACAACCTTTTGAAGTTATAACAAGATAGCTGTATGCAACAAAGTCAACTGTATATACTAAAAAAAAAATAAAATTTTGTTACACCAGAATAAAGTGTCTAATTCCACAAAGCCAGAGAATTTATAAAAATTCATTCAATAAGTTTTTCCATCTTTGTGTTAAATGTCAATTTTATTTGATTCTTCTATTGAAGAGTGTAGTTTTGCTGTGAGAGAAAACTTAAAAGAGAGAGAGACACAAAAGAAGATTTAAAACTGGTGTGAAGCACCAGAAGGGTAATTTAGCAGTTAATATTGAATTGAGTACCTTGAGTTAAAAAATAGTTTTAATTTGAGTTTTATGCTAATACACTGCTGTGTGTCATTTACCAGTACTATTCTCAGAAGTCGATCAGTATCTTTGGTAAGTTTTTAAATTAGGTTTCTCTGATTTTCCTTCGGTTCCTTGCTAGCTTTATAGGTTTTCTATCTGAATTTCTGACACGCCTAATTCTTCCTTTATCTAGATTTTAGTTCAGATCTACGAAACATCCCCTATTTGCTTTTTTTAGTGAATTCGCAAGCTGAATTAAAGGAGTAACATATTCCTGTAACGTTTAATTTTTTGTATTTAATAAATTAAATTTTTTTTTGTAAATATCTACAGACTTCATTTTAACTTTATTCATTAGCCTAGCTTTCGTTATTCACTCTAAACTTCGCCCTTTGCGCTTATTAGTTTTTTTTTTAGATTATTGTATATTTTTGCGCAATAAAGGCATTATTATTATTATTTATTTTCACAGACTTTCCTAAAAAGTCTGTGTGGCCTACTCATTAGATTTAATGAACAAAAACTCTCCTGCGCTTTAAAATATATTAAATTCTAAAACTTATTAAAAGTATTTGTACAAATAAAATAAATTATCACTAATGTCATAATTTCTAAAAGTTACAAATTCTCATTTATCATTTAATTAAAGTCCGATAATGCATAAAATATTTAATCAGTTTAAAATTCATGTGTAAATTAAATTATAGAAACCACCTAAAATACACGTTACACCTAAAAATAAATTCCTGCAATAAATATATAATGGAGTTAATCTACTTTTACACAAATTTATTTATGTATAGTCTCTACGGGTTTAAAACTCCGATCATTAATCATAAAATAATAATGGCATCGAATTCAAAGCAATTTTTAAAAGCTGATAGCTTTTATATTTTATTAATTAAAGGTCACTGTATTTAATTTAGTACATGTTTAGTAACACGCAGGAGGGAGAGAAAAAGGGCATTAAATCACATTTAGTTTTCATCGCCTATAAATAATAAAAGTCCCTCTTTTTAATTTTATTTTTTAACATTAAAAATAAAAATTGGTTTAATTTCCTTTTGGAAACAAAGGTCTTGAAGAATAATTTATATTACAAAATAAAAGCACTAAATTATTGTTTTCTATCAGCAAGGTTTGCAGTACCTGCCTCTGCCTATGTTTTTCGTCACGCCATTTTATAAAAATAGCAACGGATATTTATCATAGGTGTGTATATAAATCACATCGTAATCTGTAACTAAATAATAACACGCCCAATTTTTGCTACTAAAAGAAATAAAATATATGGCACTGAAAAACCTAAAAATAACAGAAGGAAAAAGAGAAAGAAAAAATACGTTTGGATCAAGGTTTCTTTTTATCATTATTATTATTTTGTGTGGCAATAAATTTTTATTTTATTAAAAAATTATAATAAAAAAGGGGGAAAATTCAATTACGTTTCAAATTGGTAATTTAAAGGTTGTAATTTTTTATGGTATCTTTTAAAGTTACTTTTTATATGTCAATAACACGATAATTTTGTGGTCAATCTCAGGTTGAATGAAATTTCGCTCGCAATAAACTTATTAATCTCTACTTAAAAAAGATGTTAAAATAAAAGAAGATTAAAAAATAATTACAACAAATTTATCTTAATCTGTTTATTGATTATGTAATTTGTATGATAAATAGAATTGTTCTTTGCGCTAGAAATCATCAAATTAGATACCTGCAATTTTAAATTTGTAGGATAATAATTCTGTTATATTTTTAACTTAAATTTCTTTTTATTGCTAAACGTCAACCTAAATTTGTTTTCCCACGTGACACTCTGAAACTTAATTTTTAAAATTGAATTATGCCTTAATAATAATCAAAAGTGAACAAGATCAATAATATTATGGAGACCAATTGTGAACTTGTAGAAATTAGATTTCTAGCATATTATTTGCAAAGGCTTAATGAAGAGTTGACTAATTAGAAGAAAAAGAAATTTGAATTAAAATAACGGCAACAGTGGTTTTTATATAAACGAGAGTGCAGATAAACAACAGCACATTTTATTTGTTTTGGAAAAAACAATAAGAATAAACTGTAAATTTATACTGGGTGTCCTGCGCTAATACAAGGAATTAATCAACATCTTCAAAAACATTTAGTTAATAAATTAATAAAATTAAAAAACCAAACAATGATGACGACCTCTGCCTGTAAAGCATTTGACAATTTTACGAAACGGAAAGTTAATTACTAAATTACCGCTATGTAACGATGTATGAGGTCGTAATCTCTGTATATTCTCAATAATTTTTTTCTTTTTAGTTAGGTTTAATCTGGTTGATTTTCAGACTTAAAAGTTACGAACAAAACAGTTCTGTTAAACTTAAATAACAAACTGATTCATGATAAGCGAGTCTTAAAGAATCAAGATTAACCGCAAAAACTAATATTCATCTATAATAAATAATGTTACTTTACGCAAGTCGCTGAGATTGTCATAAAATTTGTATTACCATGTCACGGACAAATCCCAAAAAAGTGGCCTTATATCCGTGCAGACTTAAATGTTGTGCTCGCAGTAGCTAGAGAATTTATCCTAAATTGAAATAAAAACTCAAAAAACGTCTTCAAGGATTTCCTGAAGATGTCACAATCGATATGGGCTCCAGGAATCAAGTCAAGGTCACATTTGCTTGCGTGATTCCGCACTAGAGAACACTCGGTATATAGAAGAGATACTGTAATAACAGTAAATACTCTATACAAAGACTCGTTTTAAATTTACCAAGAGAGATTACATCAACTCAATTCCTCTGCTTACACAAAGTCCTAGCAATGTACACAAATAATTTGCAATGCAAAACTTACATCGAATAATCAGTGATCGGTGATCACTCCCGGACATTCTATATAATTTAAAATTTTACTAAACAAGAAAACAAAGGCGGTAAAAACAACAATGCCTGGTATACATTACCTGTACATGTTTTCATTCAAACACTCATTTATATACACCTTGCCTGAAAAAAGAAGTTAGTAACAATACTCATATAAAATGTTAAATTTTAGCTTACTCTTATTTATTTGAATAAAAAATACGAAAATAATAAAAGAAGAAATTGTGTCAATAATTGAAACAAACAGTAAAAAACACCAAAATGATCAAAACAAATATAATATTTGAATAGAAAAACCAAACATATTACATAGCACAAACTAAATAAGTAACAAATAAATCTATCAGTCTAGCGGTACCTTCCAAAATTGTAAATAACAGCTGATTACCATTTAATATAGACACAAGTCGCTACCAAGCCTGGGCTTAGTACCATTCGTTTTATTTATCGATTTACGAAATTCCAGAGGCTTGCGGAATGGTCATTATTGACTCTTACTTGCGTTGACTACCAATGCACACCACGAAGAGTATCTTATTCTAGCAAAAAACCTGTTTAAGCAATTTAAGCGTCTGTGCGTATTTTAACACACAATTTTATATAACCATTGAATGTTTAATGTTATTGGCTAGGTCTCTTAAACAAAACGATGGAATTATTAACAGTTGATTAACAAAACGATAAACAAAAGGGTTTTATAGTTCCAAATATCACTAATAATTACGAAGTTCTTATACCTAACACCGGGGTTTCATTAATTTTCACGATCCTGTAAGAAATGGTTATATTTGAGCATCCGCGCAATTCTTGTAGATCCGGTAAAAACAACCGTATATAAACGTTACGGAACCATTCCCGATAGGTTTTTCTATAAACTGTTTAACAGAACAACAATAAATTTGCTATGCACTATTTACTAACCCACACCCCCTCTGCTGTCCGCGTGTCTTGAACGTGCAGAACGCGCTGAAATTAAGGCCACACCTAGATTAGCCTCATATAAATAGAGCGTGAGTAAGACAGGGACAGAAGACCAAACACCCTATTCAACAATGGAGAATTCTGATTTGTTACAGCCCGCCCTACAACAACGTAAAAATCAAATTCAAATAGGAATTGTACATGGATGAAATGCATTTCATATGCATAATGGAAAATTCTGATGTGAATTAATTGATATTAAATCAAGCTTGGTGTGGAACAGCGCCGACGGAATTCTAAAAAGCGCACGTGTGTTAGAATAAATATAAGAAAGACAAAATTAAAGAAATGGTTTCAACAAATGGGTTTCAATTACTAATAAAATTTAAAAAAAGTGCTTGCGATAGAAAGATTTAATAAATGAAACTAAATATATTCTCAATTTAATGGAAAAATTTTCAAAATGTCATTACAACTAAGTGAATCTTTTTTAATAAAATAATACGAGTACGTACGCAGCTAGTAAGTGCCTGCTGTTCATGATCTTTCTTATAAAATGCAATAGTTGATCAGCATTGTAATTTTCTTTCTTTAGCTTTAAATCCAGCCCACAAGCCTCCTATTAAAAAGTATATCTCTACAAAGTAGGCATTTCGAGTTGTTTTCTTCTCATTTTGAGATTAGTCTTGGTTTAATGCCTGGACTAATTATTAGAAATCCTGATCTCAATGTATGTAACATCAAGACTTTTTCCTGGCAGATTCTACTCTTTCTTCTGCATGTACCCTTATTAATAACCCTGCTTTTGGACCAATTACAGATAACACCTGCTTACACATTATCATGTGGTCTGACAAGTATGTTTACAGTTTTAAACTGAATTTCACCTTTTTCGTAGATAAATTGTACCTACTGGATGAACCGCCTCCCAAACAAAAAGGAATTTTTACACAGCAACCACTGGAGTTCGAATAAACTGTCTTTAACCAAAACTTCTACCAAAGAATTTCTGCACAGAAAGTTAAATAGGGACAGAAATAAAAGTCTTGATAAAGCCCATATGCTGTCAATAAATTGAATTTTTAGTAATTTGGATATAAAAACGAACTTCTAGTCTAATTTAAATGTGATTGGTGTCAGATTCTTCAAGATTAAAATCGAGCCTTAGAAGGGAGCGTTAGGGAAACTTAAAAAAGAGTTATTAAAATACTTGCAATATCCTAGGTATTGAGGTATTAACCTACTGGAAACTAAGACAATGTTTAAAATTTGATAACGAGTGCTATTTGTAATAAATAATAGCATACCAAAAGTCTTGGTGTTGTCTGTTGTCTGCATCATAGTTTTATCTTTGCAAGAAGTCCTTAACACATCAATCTCAGGAATATAGAGATAAAGGTGTTGCTATTCATTCGTTTTCAATGTGGTTGATGTCAAATTTTAGAAAATTTCCTAAACAAACATTTTATAATCCATTCGACGCGCGTCTACAATGTAGCAAGGTGGTGACAGTCACTCTATGCTATTTCTTAAAATTCTTGCAATACTCCATCTGCTTCTCAACACTTTAAAAAGGAAACATCGCGGAAATTTGAACATGGGAATACTTGTTACACCATACAACACATTAAGATCTTGGTGTCTTGAATGTCGATATCTATGTCTTTTCTAAACAGGAAATGCTTAAGATGACAATTTTTGCGACTTTGGTATGCATTCGTAAATATTCGTTTAATTTCAATTACAGTGTCTTTTTTTTATTGTCTTAAATTAATTTTTTTAAATTTCATAACCTTTGGTTTTAAAACGTCTGAAACACTAACAGGCGTAATGCTGTAACCTAGCAAATCTCTTAGAAGACCAATAAGAAACTCACTCCTTTCATTATCATTTTTATCTTAATAGGCCCAACATCACCTAAATTTGAGAAAAAGGTCTGTCGCTATAAGTTTTGTTTGATTTTATACATAATACAACCACATGGTTGCATACGCTCAATAGAAAAAACAGAACTTCAAGCTCACGTTCATAATATCTTTGCCTTTTAGAACTTTGTCAAAATTGAAAAATTTATGTCCGACCTTATTTTTTGTAATATCTCCCAAAAAAATTAAATGAGTTAGTACAATAACAGTCTCACAAATTACTATCGTAAGCAATCGGAAGTATCCGAGACGCTAAGACATTTAGACCCAGGTTTAAAATCGTCGGATAAGTTTAGCTTTAAGAATACTGCTGGTTATAATATGTTTAGTTAGCCTACCCAACAATTGTAACGCTGCTCCTTAGTGTGTTGCATGGATGTTAACCAAAATGGCAACCTAATAGCCAATCTTCTGAATAAGGCAAATATCCACTATTTGATGCCCAAGCCCTCCGTACAGTCAACTACGAAGTCTGCTTCAATCCCGACATCGTTCCCCGCTTTCACTTCTCCCCACTGAATCTCCGGGACTTCCTCCCAGACATCATCAGTCCCATCCTCAAAAAGGAAACTGCCGAGGCACTCGCTTTCGGCAAAAATTCCGTCCCGGGAAACAGAGAACACCTGCGGCCACAGTTCTACTCACTTTCATATTTAACTGTTCCCTTTGCTGCAGATATTTCCTTTCTGCTTAGAAGGAGGCAACAGTCGTCATTATCCACAAACCAGGAAAGCCTCGCACCAACCCAACATCTTAGCGACTCATCTTTTTCTAGGAAAAGTGTTAGAGAAAACATTGCCAAATAGTCTGCTAGCAAACCTAGACGCTCACAATCTCCTCCCAGAGTATCAATCCGGATTCAGTTCTGGCAGATCTACTACGGATCCTATTCTCCGTCTTCACACCGACGTCTCGGCGGCCTTCGACTCTCTACGATGCGTAACGGCCACGTTTCTCGACATCGAGAAAGCCTTTGATAATGTTTGACACGTGGGACTTCTTTTTAAGCTCTGAGCATCAGCAGCTACCTATCCGCCTGCCAAGATCGCGTGCGAGTGCACCAGGCCATGCCCAGGTTGTACACATCGTGAGCCGACATTTTCCTAGGATCCATCATTTCTCCCTTCTTATTCGTCTTTTACTGCCATGACCTTCCCCGTCTCGAAGAGCTTAAAGTCCGCTTTTCCTAATTTGCGGAAGACACGGCCCTGTGGGTGATATCTCGAAGCTCCGCCGAGACATCGAGAATTTTGACGTACGAGCTAAGACGCCTGGAAACTTGGTTCCAAGAATGTAGAATCAGACCGAACCCTCAGAAAACCAACGTCATTTTATTCCGCCACTGCAGCTATACCCATACAGCCAGATTCGATCTCGACAACGTCCGCTCGCGCCTCCATTTTCTGCCATCCGTTAAGTACCTTGAAATTTCTTTCACCCCCATGCTGAGATGGAGCGACAAGCTGAAGCGCTGTCTGGACGTTGTTTAGCAACGCAGCGGCTTGCTCTATAGACTTTGGGGCAGCATTGCAGGCTGCCACTTCCGAACGTTACTACACACATACCAAACTTTCATCAGACCCGTGATTAACTACCGATTCACCATTTTCGCTTCCGTACCGCCATATGCGATCAGAAGACTTCAATAAAAAGAGAGGATCATTTGCAGGAGCATATTCCATCTGAAGAGCGTCCACCCTTTGGAAGAAGTCTGCGACAAAGCGAGGACTCTTCCTCTAGATGTGCGCCTCGGATTCATGGGGGTCGCTACGTGAACAGGGCGGTCAAACAAAGCAAAGGGCAAAATCCAAGAAGAAACACAAACACTCCCCCTCTGTCATGATGAGACGTGCGAAAAACCTCACTCCCGAGTTTGTTGGACATACTTCTCGATACTTCATTTATCTACAAATAAGATCCCGAGCGACTTAGATAGCGTGTTCCGCGCATTCGGGAGGTCCGAAAGGACGGTCCTCGGGGCGACTGTTTTCATTAAGGTTTTTTGTGGTTTCCCCTAATGGTCAAGGCAAATGCGGAACAAAATCTTCCACGGACACATCATAACGCCAAACTACACATCGTACCGGTTACACCACCATCACAACACAAAAATCTCCTTTTCCACCAAAACGACAACATGAAACGGCACCTTACCAACACAGTGCCATTGCTACTGCTGCACTATTACTACAACTACTACAGACACAACACACCACACTCGTATCACTTTGAAGCAAAACACAGGACAAACGCAAACTGCATCTGCCCCAACAAATCCCCTTTCACATTTTGGCCGAAGAAGAGTTGAATTCTTAAAACGACCTCTGGTTTCCTTCGGAAACTATGCTTATAACTTGCTTGCTCGCTTGCTTGTTGCACGGCTTAACAAATACTACCTAAACTCAGATTTGTGTCTTTACTTTGATATTTAGAAGATTCAAACTTAAAACAGCTGGAAACCTCGAAATGTAGACACATCGAAGGTCTGTGTACAGTTCTCGTTTAAGTAATTTCCTACAATTTTAATACTGAGTTGAAATCGTTTAAGTAGTTAGCTACACATTTATGACGGAATTACCAGAAATGGCATTCTCAACACCTCTTGCAGAATAACAGATATCTAAGACACTAGAACTTTTAGTATGCTGCTATCCCGCATGTTTAATTAACGCATGATCAAAGTTTCAGCTTTACCTTACGTTCTTAAAGGCTAAACTCCTAGCTCAAATTACTGGGCTAAAACAACCCTTGTATAATATGGAGAAATACACGTCTTTGAATATAGCAAGATATTTCCTATAAATAAAACTATCATTAGATTAGTTCTAAATTTAACTAAGAAATTGTGCTGAATATTTTCGCGGCTTGGAAATAATTTGGAATCAACTGGATATGGAAGATATTCAGACCAAGAAACTCCAAGGCCGGATTGGATTTACAAATGGTTCGGGCAGAACTTGTTTATGGGCTCTTCTCACTGAAGCTTTTTTAATTTTTGTTTGTTAACATCACACTGACGGGACTAGTCCTGAACAGTGACTAGCCTGGTAGAACAATGCGATCCTGAGGGGCATTACCACCAATGCAAATATAATTACTATTACTTAAGCCCGGACGTTTTAGGTTTTTGCCTCCCATCAGTCTCGCACACGCGGCTATTGCAACGCATGCATTGCTTGTAATTGGGTCCGCGCGACGGTATGACCTGCTTACGCCATTGGTGAGAGTTGATTTTTGAATTCCGACCTAAAACGTCCGGGCTATGATTATTACTGACAGCTTGTAACTGTACATCTGCATGTAACGTGAGTTGCGTGTGCAGAAGGTCTTCTTCATTAATTATGTACGCCACTGTATGATCAGTGCCAAAGTTTATCCTGTCGTAATGTATCAGATATTACGACATCAGTGTAACGTGAAAATTAATATAATTTTGCACAACACCTATGGCCGGGAACTTTTAGCATGATAGTAGTGGTACAATATACTGCTTATCCCCACAGATCCGAGTTTGCTCAAATTTGTTTCCGAAGCAAACCCTAAACTTTCTAGGCTATTAATAGAGGCAGACTTAAGATGTTTGATACATTTGTATTGTGAAATTGCGTTTATGGATTTCAAACGTTTTTATTCCCTTTGCCTTGTTTTGTAGAAAGGTATAGTGACTAATCAAAATTTTTCCCCCTTTCTAATAACTGACAAACTCTGAAGTAAATATCCCGAAATTTGTGAACATACAAGATATGGCAATCAACTAACAAGAATTTTTATTTACTGCGCCATCCGGCAACACTGAGGTCTTCCCTGCCGCAGGACCGAAACTTTCGCAGTTTTAATATGTGTATACCAAGGTTCATGCGGATTGGTCCCGTAGTTCGTCGTGTAAAAACTTTTGAAGTTCGGTGTGCAGTGACCTCGTGTCGTGCCACAAGAAACTTGTACAAAGAATCATCATCAAATTTTTCAAATTTCAAAGTT
>VTPC01090181.1:0-10588 GCA_011009095.1 Ignelater luminosus | reverse complement strand
TATAGTTAATATGTTCGTGTTTACAATGACTTAGTTGTTTGTTTATATTGAGAAAAGAAAATAAAGAAAAGTCAGCCTTTTCAAGAAAGGTCTTTCAAATATTTGGACAGTTTGTAATAAGTAGACAGTAGCAAATCATTAATAGAACCTCAAGACATTCCTGTTACTTTTTTAAAATTTTCTAAACGTTTTATATGAAATTGAAAACAAATGATTTTTATAGTTTTTTAATTAAAAGCTGGGTTACTCTAGACTCATATGAAGGATGCTATATAAGACCATTTAGGTTTTGTAGCCAACGAGTAAAAAGTTAATGTCGTTAGCACAACAAGAAACTATAGTAAATGATGTAACAGCAAATACAGTTTCACATTAATCGAGAAATTATCTAATACTAAAAACGCAAACCATCTAATTAGCATTCAGACATATCATTCGTCAACGGGAATAATTTATACGAAACCGTTAATACATTGCTAGCACAATATCACTTGCTACGGTAAAACACAAACGAGAGATATTAATGCAAATTTATTATCAAGTGTAATTGCAGTTATGCTCTATAAATCTGTTCTATGACTGGGTATTCGTTTTGAATATTAAACGATTGCACGTTATTGTACATGCTGTACTCAATAAAACAACATAATAATTGACGTATTAAGTATTTGCATTTATAAGAGGCAGTTCGAATAATAATTATTAATTCTGTTTGTTCTGGTGTAGCACAAAATGACAAATTACTGTTGGTCGGGGTTATTTCTCGATCTGGCTATCATCAAACAATTCATAATGAACGATGATGTAAGATTAGGAGCTCGTTTACAGAGCTGGTTGTTCCACAGTGTTTGGAAACACTTATAAGTTGTCAAAGTACATCTAAACTTTAGTTAATAGTTTGTGAAAGGATAATTTCAACAACCGGAGAGATGCTAAATAGATTTCGCTTTCTGATTAAAATTAAGATGACAAACTTTTCAGACACTACCATAATTCAAATAAGGTCTTTCCAGTTTTAAAGTAAACAAATATATTAACGACAATAATAATTAATAATGGTGATTATTGAAGAAACTCTCAATTTATTATTTATTTAAATGATTTCTGTAGGTTTCCGCCCCAAAAATAAAGACAAGACCGAAATGTCTTGAATATAAAATGCTAAACTGGTTTTTGTTCAAGAATATTTTAATTTAATTTCCTGTCGCTTTTAAGAAACTTCTTTTTCAAATATTTTAACTTAATTATGTTTGGTTTTCAATTTTCTTCAATGAAGCACTATAAAAGAAAAAATAAAAGCGCCTACAGAAAATGCTGTCGTTTAAGTTATAACTTTATTCAATTGGGGTTATGTGGTGTGTGCGTGGTTTTAGATGACGTACATGGAAAAATATTATATTGCTATCATAAAGAATATCCAATAATAATAAACTTGTTCCGTCGCTTCCTATGCTGCGTTTATGAACGAGAAAGCAGCCTTCCAAATAAAAATATTAATTTTCGGTCAGTATTTTGCGGACGGTTATTACACGATCCGTAGGAGATGTCATTTATTCTCCATTATATGGGGTAGTGCGCTTGGGCAAATACGAGACAGCAAGATTGAGCTTATTGAAACCTACAGCAGCCCGAACAATGTGTTGCAAAATAATCCAAACGTAACTTTCTTGTGATATCAATCACAGGTGATTGAATTTTAAATAAAAGATTAAACCGAATAAGTTAATTCTGTGAAAAAAATTCTATACCTTAATAAATTGGACATATGAGATAAAAATATTGACGAACTCAAAAATCTCCCTCCCTCTCGCCCTTTCGAGAGCTTAATATGATTACACAGCATTACGATTTGTAATCCGTTTTCGTGACCGCATTAGGTAATTTATCAATTTTCTGCCGTCGGCTCTCCTTCCGATTTGATTAAAAACCAACAATGGTCCACGTGTGAAATACTGATGCCCAACAATAGGGGTTGATCGGAAAGGAAACTAGTGATTTGAGAGTGGATTAAGTTTGTAGAGATTGTTCGAAATCCCCAAGCGAATCGTCTAGTAGTAGGTACTGTATTTTTTCCTGTTTCATTACAACGTCAAGTAAATATTTTAAATTGATTCTTAAAGCTTTAATGCTGTTTTTGAATTTTTCATCTTGTATGTCGTAATATCTCGAGGTATGTTAAAAGTATGTATAAGAGAGAGCCTGCTTAACTTAATTCTGATAAAGAAAAAAACCAATATACTTAGCTGGAAATGATAAAATAAAAATTTCTTTTGCGAAAAGCATTTCTAAAGAAACCCATAATATTTCCATTTACTTTAATTAAATAAATTAATTGAATCTGTATCAACAAAATGTAAGACAGCCGCATTTTTATATAAGTAATGATTACGTTCATGAGATATTCCCTAGAATAGAAAACTTTCTAATGAATATGTAGAATGTAATTGTTATTTTTTGGGGGCTATTATACATAAATTTCTTATTTCCCTTTGTTGTATTGCTATCAACAGAATCTAATGTAGCCCTGAAAGAATCTAACTTACGGTTGCTTTATTTAACTGCGGAACTCTCAGAACACGATTCGTAACTTTGGTAAGCGCTTCATTTGAATTAATCCTTATCTAGATCCTCTATAATTTTTTGTTATTATTATAGGCTTTTTGAGGCATTTCCTATAAAAGTGATTAGTTCAATTAATTCAAGCTTATTGTAAATTTCCTTAACAAAAATCTCTTAAAGGTATCGCTTTCTACATGAATCAAGGTGTGATACGGACGCGAACATTTCTTACACCTTCCTAAATCACAGCTGGAAGCAAAATGCCCTACTGTAATACAATCAAACTAAAAGACTATGCTTCTTAATCATCTTTGCATTGTTTAACTATTTACACGAAGAGGTGTGTAATCCATTGCAAAAATTACATTTAAATTTGCGGTGCGTTGCCGTGTAAGCGTGCTGTGAATTATTATTAGAACCATCGCGAACTGTTTATGGTGGTCTTTATAATAAAATTTTTGCACGTTGTCTAGAGATGAATTTGAATCCATTAATGAATCAGAACCATCCCGGTGATAATTCTGCGCAATTCCTGTAATGAATAACTTTATTTCTGTAGTTCTTAGACATTCTTTAAATAAAATTTCAAAAACAGCAATTTTTTGAAAGAACTCTAAAACCGGTATTTCGAAAACTCTAAGAAATTGACAGATGTTAAAAGAACTTGCTTTGATCTTTTCCATGCCATCAAATCGATGTCCTTTCAAATGAATTTTTATTTTCGGGAAAAGAAAATAGTTTGTTAGAGCCAGACCCGGGCTATAGGAGGGTGGAAGAGCGTTAGAATGGCTTTTCGTGCGATAAACGGCTTCATGACTACATAGAGCCGAATGTGCTGGTGTATTGTCATGATGCAACATCCAGCCATTCCTCGCCAAATTTGAAGACACCCGTCTTACTCGGGCACACACACGTTGAAGAACAATCAAGTAAAAGCGCTCTTTACTGTTTGGTCTTGCGGAACAAATTTTTTGCGGACCACACCTTGTTTATCAAAAAAGCCAATCAGCATCGTTTTGGACGCTCTCCCCCTCATCTATCCACTGCTTACTCTGCTGACGAGTTTCTGGATCATATTCAAAGACGCAACTTTCGCCTTCTGCGATAGCAGTCGACAACCATTCGCGACCATCGCTTTCAACGCGCTCAAGGAGATTCTGGCAAATCGAAAGACGCAACGCATTTGTAAATTATCGTGTAACATCTGATAAACGATTTCCTTGTTGACACCGAGTTCAATCGACAACATCTGAATCGTTAGCCAACGATCAGCTGCCAGTAACGCGCAAACACTCGATATTGCGGTCGGCATGCACTGTTAGGGGTGCACCCTGCCTCTCATCGTCTTCCTCCGATTCACGCCGTACTTTGAAAGGGCCACCCCACTAGTACAAGCGTGCTTGTGATTCGTCGCCGTACACATGCTTCAGTTTTTTGTTAAACTTTGAAATTTGAAAAATTTGATGATGATTCTTTGTACAAGTTTCTTGTAGCACGACACGAGGTCACTGCACACTGAACTTCAAAAGTTTTTACACGACGAACTACGGGACCAATCCGCATGAACCTTGGTATACACATATTAAAACTGCGGAAGTTTCGGTCCTGCGGCAGGGAAGACATCAGTGTTGCCGGATGGCGCGGTAAATAAAAATTCTCGTTAGTTGATTGCCATATTTCGTACGTTCACAAAAGTTTCAGGATATTTACTTCAGACTTTGTCAGTTATTAGAAAGGGGAGAAAATTTTGATTAGTCACTATACCTTTCTACAAAACAAGGCAAAGGGAATGAAAACGTTTGAAATCCATAAACGTAATTTCACAATACAAATGTATCAAACATCTTAAGTCTGCTTCTATTAATAGCCTAGAAAGTTTAGGGTTTGTTTCGGAAACAAATTTGAACAAACTCGGATCTGTTGGGATAAGTAGTATATTGTACCACTACTATCATGCTAAAAGTTCCCGGCCATAGGTGTTGTGCAAAATTATATTAATTTTCACGTTACACTGATGTCGTAATATCTGATACATTACGACAGGATAAACTTTGGCACTGATCATACAGTGGCGTACATAATTAATGAAGAAGACCTTCTGCACACGCAACTCACGTTACATGCAGATGTACAGTTACAAGCTGTCAGTAATAATCATAGCCCGGACGTTTTAGGTCGGAATTCAAAAATCAACTCTCACCAATGGCGTAAGCAGGTCATACCGCCGCGCGGACCGAATTACAAGCAATGCATGCGTTGCAATAGCCGCGTGTGCGAGACTGATGGGAGGCAAAAACCTAAAACGTCCGGGCTTAAGTAATAGTAATTATATTTGCATTGGTGGTAATGCCCCTCAGGATCGCATTGTTCTACCAGGCTAGTCACTGTTCAGGACTAGTCCCGTCAGTGTGATGTTAACAAACAAAAATTAAAAAAGCTTCAGTGAGAAGAGCCCATAAACAAGTTCTGCCCGAACCATTTGTAAATCCAATCCGGCCTTGGAGTTTCTTGGTCTGAATATCTTCCCTATCCAGTTGATTCCAAATTATTTCCAAGCCGCGAAAATATTCAGCACAATTTCTTAGTTAAATTTAGAACTAATCTAATGATGGTTTTATTTATAGGAAGTATCTTGCTATATTCAAAGACGTGTATTTCTCCATATTATACAAGGGTTGTTTTAGCCCAGTAATTTGAGCTAGGAGTTTAGCTAAACCATTAAGAACGTAAGACAAAGCTGAAACTTTGATCATGCGTTAATTAAACATGCGGGATAGCAGCATACTAAAAGTTCTAGTGTCTTAGATGTCTGTTATTCTGCAAGAGGTGTTGAGAATGCCATTTCTGGTAATTCCGTCATAAATTTGTAGCTAACTACTTGAACGATTTCAACTCAGTATCAAATTGTAGGAAATTGCTTAAACGAGAACTGTACACAGACCTTCGATGTGTCTACATTTCGAGGTTTCCAGCTGTTTTAAGTTTGAATCTTCTAAATATGAAAGTAAAGACACAAATCTGAGTTTAGATAGTATTTGTTAAGCCGTGCAACAAACAAGCGAGCAAGCAAGTTATAATCATAGTTTCCGAAGGATGTTTTAAGAATTCAATTCTTCTTCGGCCAAAATGTGAACGGGGATTTGTTGGAGCAGAGACTTAAAGGTCAGATGCAGTTTGCGTTTGTCCTGTGTTTTGCTTCAAAGTGATACGAGTGTGGTGTGTTGTGTCTGTAGTAGTTGTAGTAATAGTGCAGCAGTAGCAGTGGCACTGTGTTGGTAAGGTGCCGTTCTATGTTGTCGTTTTGGTGGAAAAGGAGATTTTTGTGTTGTGATGGTGGTGTAACCGGTACGATGTGTAATTTGGCGTCACGGTGTGTCCGTGGAAGATTTTGTTCCGCATTTGCCTTGACCAATAGGGGAAACTACAAAAAAACTTAATGAAAACAGTCGCCCCGAGGACCGTCCCTTCGGACCTCCCGAATGCGCGGAACACGCTATCTAAGTTGCTCGGAATCTTATTTGTAGATAAATGAAGTATCGAGAAGTATGTCCAACAAACTCGGGAGTGAGGTTTTCCGCACGTCTCATCATGACAGAGGGGGAGTGTTTGTGTTTCTTCTTGGATTTTGCTCTTTGTTTTGTTTGACCGCCCTGTTCACGTAGCGACCCCTATGAATCCAAGGCGCACATCTAGAGGAAGAGTCCTCGCTCTGTCGCAGACTTCTTCCAAAGGGTGGACGCTCTTCAGATGGAATATCCTCCTGCAAATAATCCTCGCTTTTTATTGAAGTCTTCTGATCGCATATGGCGGTACGGAAGCAAAAATGGTGAATCGGTAGTTAATCACGGGTCTGATGAAAGTTTGGTACGTGTGTAGTAACCTTCGGAAGTGGCAGCCTGCAATGCTGCCCCAAAGTCTATAGAGCAAGCCGCTGCGTTGCTAAACAACGTCCAGACAGCTTGTCGCTCCATCTCAGCGAGGGGGTGAAAGGAATTTCAAGGTACTTAACGGATGGCAGAAAATGGAAACGCGAGCGGACGTTGTCGAGATCGAATCTAACTGTATGGGTATAGCTGCAGTGGCGGAATAAAATGACGTTGGTTTTCTGAGGGTTTGGTCTGATTCTACATTCTTGGAACCAAGTTTCCAGGCGTCTTAGCTCGTACGTCAGAATTCTCGACGTCTCGGAGGAGCTTCGAGATATCACCCACAGGGCCGTGTCGTCCGCAAATTAGGAAAAGCGGACTTTAAGCTCTTCGAGACGGGGAAGGTCGTGGCAGTATAAGACGAATAAGAAGGGAGAAATGATGGATCCTAGGAGAATGTCGGCTCACGATGTGTACAACCTGGGCATGGCCTGGTGCACTCGCACGCAATCTTGGCAGGCGGATAGGTAGCTGCTGATGAGTTGAAGGCCGCCGAGACGTCGGTGTGAAGTCGGAGAATAGGGTCCGTAGTAGATCTGCCAGAACTGAATCCGGATTGATACTCTGGGAGGAGATTGTGAGCGTCTAGGTTTGCTAGCAGACTATTTGGCAATGTTTTCTCTAACACTTTTCCTAGAAAAAGACGAGTCGCTAAGATGTTGGGTTGGTGCGAGGCTTTCCTGGTTTGTGAATAATGACGACTGTTGCCTCCTTCTAAGCAGAAAGGAAATATCTGCAGCGAAGGGAACAGTTAAATATGAAAGTGAGTAGAACTGTGGCCGCAGGTGTTCTCCGTTTCCTGGGACAGAATTTTTGCCGAAAGCGAGTGCCTCGGTAGTTTCCTTTTTGAGGATGGGACTGATGATGTCTGGGAGGTAGTCCCGGAGATCCGGTGGGAGGACGTGAAAGCGGGGAACTATGTCGGGATTGAAGCAGACGTCGTAGTTGACTGTACGGAGGGCTTGGGCATCAAATAGTGGATATTTGCCTTATTCAGAAGATTGGCTATTATGTTGCCATTTTGGTTAACATCCATGCAACACACTAAGGAGCAGTGTTACAATTGTTGGGTAGGCTAACTAAACGTATTATAACCACAGATACTGCTACTTTCTCAAAGCTAAACTTATCCGACGATTTTAAACCTGGGTCTAAATGTCTTAGCGTCTCGGATACTTACGATTGCTTACGATAGTAATTTGTGAGACAATTATTGTACTAACTCATTTAATTTTTTTGGGAAATATTACAAAAAAAAGGTCGGACATAAATTTTTCAATTTTGACAAAGTTCTAACAGGCAAAGATATTATGAACGCGAGCTTAAGTTCTGTTTTTTCTATTGAGCGTATGCAACCATGTGGTTGTATTATGTATAAAATCAAACAAAACTTATAGCGACAGACCTTTTTCTCAAATTTAGGTGATGTTGGGCCTATGAAGATAAAAATGATAATAAAAGGGGTGAGTGTCTTATTGGTCTTCGAAAAGATTTGCTAGGTTAAAGCATCACGCCCTTAGTGTTTCAGACGTTTTAAAACCAAAGGTTATGAAATTTACAAAAATTAATTTAAGACAATAAAAAGAAGACACTGTAATTGAAATTAAACGAATATTTACGAATGCATACAAAAGTCGCAGAAATTGGCATCTTAAGCATTTCCTGTTTAGAAAAGACATAGATACTGACATTCAAGACACCAAGATTTTAATGTGTTGTATGGTGTAACAAGTATGTCCATGTTCAAATTTCCGCGATATGTTTCCTTTTTAAAGTGTTGAGAAGCAGATGGAATATTGAAAGAATTTTAAGAAATAGCATAGAGCTACCACTGCCAACACCTTGCTACATTGTAGACGCGCATTGAATGGATTACAAAATGTTTGTTTAGGAAATTTTCTAAAATTTGACATCAACCACATTAAAAACGAATGAATAGCAACACCTTTACTTTTATATTCCTGAAATTGATGTGTTAAGGACTTCTTGCAAAGATAAAACTATGATGCAGACAAAAGACAACTCCAAGACTTTTGGTATGCTATTATCTATTACGAATAGCACTCATCAAATTTTAAACATTGTCTTAGTTTCCAGTAGGTTAATACCTCAATACCTAGGATATTGCAAGTATTTTAATAACTCTTTTTTTAAGTTTCCCTAACGCTCCCTTCTAAGGCTCGATCTTAACCTTGAAGAATCTGACACCAATCACATTTAAATTAGACTAGAAGTTCGTTTTTATATCCAAATCACTAAAAATTTAATTTCAACACTTCTTTCTAGAAAAAGCGATGATACTGACTCTGATACACCAAGAGTTATAGCTGGGTATAAGGAATAAAACCTTCAACCAAATCTTCTGTTTGCTATTTGCTTGTAAGGTAAAATTAAATATTATTTGTTAATTATGCCGTGTAGAGAGATTTATTGTACTCCTTACTTATTTTAATTTTAAATTGCTTTTTAGGAAGAAAAATAGCCAAACCATTCTGGACCCCTTGAAAAGTCTCTTTGCTGAAAAAAATAGGTTTTAATCTAAAAACGTAAACGAAATTATGTACGTACTATCTTGTATGTATGCGTCTATGACAATTATGAGAAATTGTAATGTCATTATAAAATTCGCACTAAATCCGCCCCTGTTTTTCAATTTCGTTCGGATATTTGTTTTCTTGACGCACAATATTTAAATTGTTTCATTAAACGAATGTTTGTTATAACGTTATTTTAAAGAATTAATATTTTTGTGGTCTCGACACCTAGACTCCAGTAGACGTGTCCTTCGTTGATTTTCAATATCAAATTCCGAGAATCATTAGTTGCAACATAGCAGTCACACAGTCTCGGGGAAGTCAAATTTAAACTAGCGAATCTACAAGTAAAATTTTCCATTGTCGCATAAAGAGTATTAATGTCTTAATCTGTTAGGGTGTATACCCGACTTTTTAACCCCACTTCCGTAAGTACGAACTGCGTAACAAAAAAGCGCAGAGGTTAGGCATTACGTGGATAGCTGTTGACTTGAACCAACGATGGTAATTTTCGACGTTTACCTCTACATCCCCTAATTGGATTCAAACCAAATTAAGTGAAGCGATCGTCTTAGAAGAAAAGAGATCGGACTGGAGAAATCGTAATTTCTTCGTGTCAGAGACGCGCAATAGTCGCGGAAGAAAGTGGTTTGTTTGCCAACAGCAAGGCTTATAAATTTCGTTATCGTGGGGAATGTATAACCCAAATATAATTACGCTGGTGTCCTCCAGGAAGCAGAAATTGTAGAGGGTAGGAACGCAACCATTTTGGCCCCGTTGGTGAAGCATCTGTGTGTATACTACATTTTGGAAGCTCCGCGAAATTTTAATAGTGCTTGAGACTCAGTGGTTTTCGTTTATAAAATTGTGTGTAAACGCCTGGATTTTGTTCTTATGTTTTTTTTGCGATTAACGTAAAATAAGTGGTTGTTCTTTGAAATTAAAGTTTTCTCAATTATTTGATCTAGCTGCCTTTCGTCGGAAAACAGAGGTCTGCACATATCTTCTGGAAGAAAGAATTCCTGTATGAGTAAGAAAGAAAATCTGCTATGTTTTATTATATGAATTTTAATGTTTAAAGACTAGAAGAACGTCGAACTTTGTGAAATATTTTATACGAAAACTTTGCCTAGACAGGATCAGTTACGTATTGTCTTATTGAATCATAATTTTTACAAGTAACTTTTTAACTAATTTGTAACAGGAACGTTCCCAGGTAATTTCATCTGGTGTTTGATAAATTGTTGCAACAAAATTACTAACTTGGGAATCATTTCTTTGTTCTTAAATGTAAAGTTCAGTTGCCAATATTTAACAATTTATGGTCAAGTTTATCTTAGTCGGGTTAATTAATATTTGAATTTTGATCTTTTGTGTTCTATTTTAAAATTTTAACGTAACAGGATTATTTCGCTTTGTTTATTGTAATAATTTGTTTTTCTTATTGTTTGTTTCTGTTTTTTATTATTTTATCGACTCTGTTCTCCAAGCAGAAATTAATTTATGCCTCTTATTGATATTCTTTTGTAGTGTTATTTTGTTATTGTTTTTGTATTTTTGTTTGTGTGT
>VTPC01090180.1:940803-957083 GCA_011009095.1 Ignelater luminosus | reverse complement strand
TTTGTTGAAATCTGCGTTGTCGTAAACGAACTGACAAAATCCTTTTTGATTTATCTTGATCTCTGGTTTCATAGCTGATGAAATTTCAAAACGTACAGCTTCCTGGTACAAGCTACAAAACCCCATAGAATTCAATAATGCCAACATCCGGGATCCACTCTTCCTTTAATTGAATGCTGCCAGCCTAACTTGTAGATTCGACAAAAATGATTTAAGCCTCACGGCAGTGATAACACTGTGAAAAAGAACCTTGCATTTATTTTTACACTTTTGGGTATTCCCACGTTTTCTCTTTAAAATCAGGGTTTCCAAAAAACATTTGAGAATTTCAGGAATTACAACTTCACTCTCTTCCAGAAAACGGTCTGGTAGAAGATACTCTTGGATCTCACATACTTGTGATCTAATAATTTTTGCTGCTGCTTCAACTAATCGAAGCCTCTCTTCTTGTTTAGATTTGCATGTTTACTAATTGCGTCAGTCAATATTTTCTCTCCTACATTCTTGAAATACACAACAGGTTTTTTTTCTGATTGCTTGTGAGCAGTATATCGTGTCGAAACTTCTTAATGAGGAGAGCCTTGACCGTTTTGATATCAGGTTGATAACTTCCTATAATCTGCTACATCAGCTCTTCCATGGCAAACTGGCACTTGTTATTGCTATTTTCAAGGTAATCGTAAATACGTTGCATTGCTCTGTCGGTGTCCTTAGCAGATGGAATACGTCTCTTCTGTTCTTGGACCTTTGGCCGTCCATAAAGACCTTTGAAACACTTGCAGTGGTATTGAGCATCTGCTGCAATCAAATTATTTACTGGCTTGATGCGCTGAATTATGGCCCGTCCATAATCATCATCACGATCTCTTGCTGCGTTCAGAACTGTGCTTTTCACTTCCATGTGCCGCACACTGTACACAGTATTGCGCTCACTTGCTGGAAGTTTGGCTTAAGCTGCAATGAACTCATCTGAAATGCCCATTCCACACATAAAACAATGATTTCGAAAAATAAACTCAGGGACTGATGACCTTAGTACTTGAGAAGTGGAAGAACCTTGTTCCTCAACCCTTTTTACATAAACAGTGATCATTCGTTTATTAATATATGCTTTTCTACACTTTTCATGCACATCTGCTGATGTTTTCCCTTTAGGAAAGGTCTCTTTCCATCATTTTTTGTGCTGGTTTCGATAAACGATACAATACCGCGACATTTAACATTTGACACAGTAGTTCCATCTTCTAAAGAAGAGTCACAAATAAAATACACCGACATTGCGTCAAACTCACTTTGGAGACTTTGAGATATGAATGAGTAAACAGTGAAAGAGCCCGAAAGAAACAGGAATATAGATGAGCGATATTTCACTTAGCGGTGAAAAATAGTGGTGGGGAAGGAGGTAAGGATGCGCTAGCAGCGAAATCATTGATCTCAGATACATAAAATATAGTCAATTACATCACCTTTAATATAATACATGGTTAACATTAGCGTGAAATAAAGGGTTTTCCAATAAGAGGTGTTATTTTGATATTCAAAGAAAAGTGCCATTTTTTAATATAAATGATCGGATGTTTATTTCATTATAAAGAGGAATGTATGCCGTTAATAGTGGAAAATAACATCAGGCAAATGACCACCACGACCACGCTTACAGGACAATATCCTTTTCATGAAATTTTCCATAACCAAATCGCAAAGTGGCTGCCCTATGTCCTCGATAGCCTCACGAATTCCATCTTTGAGGTCTTGAATCGACGCTGGGCTGTTGGCGTAGACCTTCTCTTTCACGTGGCCCCAAAGAAAGAAGTCGCAAGGTGTTAAATCACAAGATCTCGGTGGCCAATTGTGATCACCTCTTCGAGAGATAACACGGTCCGGAAACTTTTTCCGTAAAAGATCAATGGTTTCGTTGCTTGTGTGGCACGTAGCGCCGTCTTGTTGAAAGTAAACGTTGTCCAGATCAATACCATCCAATTCCGGCCATAAAAAATCGTTAATCATCTCTCGATAGCGCAATCCAGTCACCGTAACTGTTGCTCCAGCCTCATTTTCGAAAAAGTAAGGTCCAATGACTCCGCCGGACCATAAACCGCACCAAACAGTCACACGTTGAGGATAGAGAGACTTTTCAACAATAACTCTTGGATTTTCTGAGCCCCAGATCCGACAATTTTGCTTGTTGACGAAGCCACCGAGGTGGAAATGGGCCTCATCACTCAAGATGATTTTTCGATGGAATTCTGGATCATTTTCATGCATTTCAACGACCCAATCAGCAAAGACACGACGTTGTTGATGATCGGCCGGCTTGAGTTCTTGTGTTAACTGGACTTTATAAGCCTTAAGACCCAAATCTTTATGCAAAATACGGTGTAATGACGTTTGTGGAATGCCTAATTCCAAAGAACGACGAGGAATGGACAAACCTGGGTTTTCTTTAACACTTTCGGCTACAACAGCAATATTCTCGGCTGTTCTTGAGCGACGTGCACGGGTTTTATTCTTCACATCACTAACTTGTCCCAAGAGCTCGAATGTTTTCACCAATTTCTGTATTGCGGTCCGACAAGGTGCTTCACGGTGACCCAAAAATGTTCGAGTTTTACGAACCGTCTCTGCCAAATTTTCACCATTTTTATAGTGAATTTTAATAATTTCAATGCGTTGTTGAAGCGTGTATCGTTCCATATTTATTAATGGCGTAGTTTCTACTTGTCAAATGTCAAAAAATGATAGCTTCAAAAGTGACATCTACCGAAATAGCGGGCTATTCAAAATAACACCTCTTATTGGAAAACCCTTTAGATAGTTTTCGTGTTAAATCTACGTATTGGAATTTTTGGCTTTTGACGCCCATTTTCGCGGCGCTCTCGCAGATAAACTATTCATCAGAGAAAGGCACCACAAATACATAAGATATAGGAAATTCTATCCTCTTTAGTTTCATATAGGTTCGACTGTCACGTAAAATGCATAGTTTCGGAGTTATTTTGAAAAACCCGAAAAAAGTTCGTTTTTTACACGTTTTTGGGAAAAAACCTATTTTCCAAGAAAATTCTTGTTGGCAAATCTCTGATTCTTGTTCAGCGACTCAAAATACTATATAGTACCAAAAATCAAAACTCACCAAAACTTTCTTTTATTTTCTACCAAATGCCTGGACTATTCGTATAATAATGTTTTAGTACCGACATACGCACACTTCACCCAGTTTTCAGCAGCAATGTGATTCACTGCATCATAAAAGAAAGTTTTCACATCTTGCAGCTTAAAGATCGTGTTATTGTTATTAGTATGAACCCATATCAATTCAATAGGATTGAATTCGCATTGTTTATTTGATACCTTTTCGGTTCTAATCTCATATCTTCTTGATAATCAAGAAGCCCTTATCAAGGAATCCATTATTTCTACCAATACATGTAATGGTCAAACGTTGTCCTTTTTCAAATTGAGGTTTCAACATTTTTACTCTTTATGTTTTCCTATCTTGCTATATTTTTGATATTGTATGTTCTTCTTTGGTCTGGGTCTCCCCGGTCGTTGTATTTCTTCTTCTTGTCCGCATTACAATCTCTTCTTTCCCTAAAACAGATTGATTTGGGTGCTTTTGACATATTTGAAAATACATTTCATCGGGTGTTCTTAGTAGTGCATTCTGATTTATATTGGGCAAATCCGGAAAATCTGCAACAGCAATCGTGGATCTTCTTCAGTATGAGTACCCATTTCATTTCTAAAGTTGGATGCCTCTTTCGTAATAGTCGAAGTCGACATCTACATTATATTGTTTTTTTAGTGAAACACACTCATTCATTCACTGATAGATTTTAAAGCTTGATGTAGAAGAGTTTCGAAATTTAAAGATTGCATACACAACCTTGTTATTAGAAATTTCTATTGTTATTCCTTAATAATTTTTTATTACTTTGCCAATGTTTACTTGTTTTTTGTTTGTTACAGAAAGTCGGGAATGAAGTAAAAACTGTTTCCATTGTTACCTTTCCTTTGTTATGGAAGTTAGTGATATTTACTGCCGCAAATGTCGTCCCTCTATACTGCATATCCGGCCGACAGTATAAAACACCAGCATTTTGTCCTAGATTGGATCTACCACTAGCCCAACTTAGGTCACCATCTAGAGAAAGCACACACCGAAATGCTTTTCTTATTTAAGTGCAAGATTTCCTTGTAAGAACTAAATCTTATCGAAGGTTAAAACTCTTAGTAAGTATGACAAATTCAGAATTCACAGTATGAGCAAAACAATTTACAATTTTAGCGTAGCCCTTTCTGCTTTCTTTTTGTTTCCAAAAGTCAAGAAAAATGTAAAGTCGCCATTTTAACTTTCCAAAATACTTTGATGTATACAAGCTGTATCACTTAAATTGAATTCTTTCGTAGCTGCGTCAGTTATAAAGTAAGAAAAAAAATTGAAAAACCGTTGCTTTTGACACTAAATGCTTTATAAACCCGTTTTATTTTACTATGTACAAGGTGTTGCATCTACATGTGATGCAATGTTATCCTTTTATCTTAAGTATGATGATGCAAGTTTCTGTGACAAGACAACTTTGAAATAAAAACATAAAAAAACTGCTGTCTTATTGATCAGTTGCAACATTCTCAGACTATGGTTTATTTATTGTTAATGTGCCGTTCCTAGCAATGACGATTATTTCAGGATACACTGTATAATAAACAACAATTAGAAACTTTGCAGCAGTGTAGAACCCATTACCTCCTTTGGCACAATAAAAGAAAACACTTAATACTGAATTTCTGAAAATAAATCGATATAAGATTTAATAATATCAACTAATTTTTTTACTTTGTTTATTACATTAAAAAATAGAAATCCGTTTTTCGTTTTTAATTTCATAAATATTTTAATCATCTTTAACTTTTTTTCTAATAATTTTTGATCTTTAAGCGCATTGAAAATAAATTATTCACAAAAAAAAGCTAACAGTAATATGAATTCAAATAAAGCGCAATTTGCAAAAACGTTTTAGTCTTTTCCCTTTTTTATATTCAGAACATATTATTACGCAATCCCATTTTTATTTTTAATTTACTACCCTAATCCGTTTTAACTTGGATTTAAAATTTCGGGTAAGTCGGTAATTAAAGTGTTGTTTACTCGAAAAAGATTAAAACGGATTATAAATATTTATTCTAAAGATGTTAAAGCACCCATTTTTATGATTATTATGCCCCGGAATATTAAACAAGTTTGTGTCTTATTAAAAAAAAATTATAATAATTACAAACACGAGAAGATTAATTTCGAGTCTTTAAATATAAAAACAAATTAATGACTGCAACATCAAAGAGGGTGCAGTGTAAATTAAGGAAATGAAAAAAGCAAAACACGTTTTTTCTTTTAACAAACAGTACATTTTTGTAAATGAATTCCTTTGTTTTGTCTACGTGCAATTTGTAAATGTGTACAAGGTGGACCAAATTCGATGTAAATGCAGGATATCTAAAAGAACTCGAATAACTAGAATTATTATCGATTCACTTTTTGCTGCTGCGTTTATTGGTGCAGTTAGAATCTCCAAATCTTCTTCTGTTTTTGACTCAGAATTCAAAATCTGCATTGATCTTGTTATATCTTCGCTATTATTTAAAATAGATGTTATATACCTATTATGTTTTGGAAGGTGAGAAAACAGTAATTAGATATGACAAAACCTAGTGTGATGGTCTTTTAAAAAGTTAGATTTTTTTGTTACAATTTGAAAACAATTGAATAAAACATAAATCTGGGATACTTACAGTATTCTAAACATCAAGCCATACAACAAGTTCTCAAAATAGTTTTTCTCTATTATTTCAAATATCGAAGACACGACCACTTAAGCAAATTTGAAAAAAATAATTTTGGCCTGTAACCCAAAAACAAAAGAGTATAGAAAAATTCTGATTGCACTAGCTTCTGATATACCCTTCAATTACATTGAGTTTGGACCACTTTGTATGTATTGCCTTGAGGTTACATAATCATAAAAGTGCTTGAAGAAAAGACAACTGGGACGTATAAAACCGATTGGTTCAATACATCGGTATTAGTTCATAGTAATTAATAAATACGGGTGTACTATTTAAAAATGACTAGTTATGTTTCTCGATCGTCCTGTTGATCCATAAATGATGAAAAGTGATTGAAGAACGCCAAAACGGTTAGGTTATATTCCTTTAGTGCTATATTGTTGTAATCAATAATGACTCAAAAACAATAAAATAAGAATATACAGGGTCTGTCCAAAAAGTATCGGGATTACATTTGTGAAAAGAACCTATTGCAGATATACGTACCATGGGTTAATATTCCTCAGGATAACATCCTGCTGCATCAATACACCTTTGCCAGTGCTTCTGCTACATATGGTAGGCCCCCTGGAAGTCTGCAACCGGAATCTCTTTCAGGCACTACGTCAAAGCCGCTTGCACTCTTACCACCGTTCCATAATGGTGTTCTTTCAGGCGTTGTTTCATCCGAGGAAAGAGAAAGAAGTCAGGTGGGGCCAGGTCTGGACTGTACGGAGGCTGAAGCAGCGTTGCCACGTTGTACTTCACCAGAAACTCTCTTCCACGTAGTGACGTGTGACTCGGCTCATTGTCGTGATGGAAAATCCAGGTATCGGTAATCTCCTTTCGGACACGACGGACCATTAACCTCAACCGCTTGAGCACTTTCCTTTTCCTTCTACTGTCCAGACAAAACCTTTAGAACCAATTTCGCGCATCATCTGCAAATTGTCTGATACAATTGAATACACGCTAAATTTCTGAAAATTCAATTTTTTCACAATCACTCGCACACTCACACGTCCAAATTTTTTTACTTTTGCCACATTTTCCTTATTTCGGCTTGTTGACGGACGTTCTGCGCATTGCTCGTCCTCGACGTTCTCCCTTCCTTCTTTAGACTTCTTGTGTCACTCGAAAACTCGTGTTTTTGACATGGCATCCTTCCCGTAGGCTTCACGGATCATGGCAAGAGTCTCAGCACCGGATTTATTTAGTGTTACGCAAAACTTGATTGCATACCACTGTTCAATCGTGATTTGTGATGACACAACAAAACAACCGCAAACTCTGCAAAGACTCAGAAGTAACTAAACCGGGTCACGTTGGAGTCCCCTAATAACGTCCCTGCCTATAGATCACCCTACACCCCGACCCCTTTGCTAGAAAAAATCAATCCCGACACTTTTTGGATAGGCCTTGTATAAAGTGTTCTATCTAGCAAATAAATGTTTGGTACGTTACGCTTTTATTGAATACTCTGTGTAGTCAAAAGTGATTTTAAAATTTATTCTTCAATAACGAATTTTTCAAGACCTTTAAGTTTAACGACCTATGGCAAGGTCATACGGGATCTCAAAAATAAAATGCAGTTACTCGCATCAAATTCCTTGACAAAGATTTAATCTTTTTTATCATATAACTTTTTTTTAAAGTGCACCATTTTCGAGATACGGGGTATCAAAGTTTAATTAAATTAATTATATGACAGGCTTACTTTTTGTCAAAAAATACGCCTGCCAAATATTTACACTCATTTCCAAAACACCCTCTACATGTGTCACAATTAGTAATATAGAATTAATAAAATAAGCATTAGTTTGAACAAGAAAAGTATTATACAGGATATTTACTAAACATGGGGCAAAACTTCAGGGGGTTGTTTCTTGGATTTAGGAGTTTTTTGTCCTTGGATGATTTTCGAAAAGACGCAGGGCGATAAAAGCTTTTCGAAAAAAAACAGTACTTTATTAAATCATATTACGTGTAAAGATTCTTAATCTATAAAACTGCTGCCAATGACTACCACCAGCTAGGATGCATGCATTCAATCTTCTTCTAGTTGATTGCCGAACTTTTTCAAAAATACCAGGGTTGTTTCTTATTGCATTACACTACTCAATTATCCGATTTCTCAAATCTTCTTCATTTTCCACTTGAGTAGTGTACATTAATGTTTTCAAATGACCCCATAAATAAAAATCCAAGGGATTTAAGTCTGGGGATCGAGCAGGCCATAAGTGAAGTGAAGTCCAGTGACCTTCATAAGTTACTTTTAAAAAATCACGAGTAATCACACTAAAATGTACTGGTGCACCATTGTGCATAAACCACTTTACATTTCTCTTTGCCAATGGCACATCCTCTAGAAATCCAGGTAGTGATTCTTCCAAAAAATTTCGATACACCTCACCGGTAAGTCTTTCTGGTAAAAATTCCAATCCAAGTGTTTAATAAAAATTGATGTTGAAAACGATCTTCAAGTACCGCAAGCGGGTTTTCACCAGTCCACACATGGTTAATATGGAAGTTACTAATTGCATTTCTGGAGAAATTTGCTTCATCGGTTAAAATATTCAGCACTAGTACTTGAGGGATTTGAACCAAAGTTTGCAAAAGCTAAAATGCAATACGTTCAGGCAAATCATCAGGAATAAGTGCTTAAACGTGCTGAATGTGGTGTGGATACAAGCCGTTCTGCTTCAGAATTTTCCATGCAATCCTATTACTTACATTCAAAGCATTTGCTATTTTTCTGGAAGAAGTACCTGGCATCTTCCTCTACCACGTTTAGCACATTTTCTTCCCATTTTACCGTTGTTACTGTTGGCCTTCCTGATCCTCCATTTCGTTTAAATGTGCCTGTTTCATGAAAACGTTAATGGATACTTTGGAAAGCTTTCCTATCAGGAACATTACAATTGGGAAATCGTTCGCTGTACAACCGCCTAGCCTCTACAAATCCCCATTGGCATCCATTACATATCTACCATCTCGGCGTTCTTATAGCCATTCATATTAAAGAGCTTCACTAACAAAAGTTTAGGTTTCAAACGAAAATACGCGACGTAATCAATTTTAACAACTTTCAAAGAGAGAAAATGACAAGTCACTATGAAAACGTATTTCTAGACATTTTTTGCCCCCGTAGGCCCAGTGTAGTACACCGTAGTATTACTTTACTTTTATCGCCCTGTATCTTTGAAACAAAGCGTCTTTTCGAAAATCATTCAAGGACAAAAAATCTTAAAATAAGCCGAGAAATAACCCCTTGAATTTTTGCCGCATGTTTAGTAAACACCCTGTATACAAGACGTTTTATAGTTAGCAACTATCATTGGTAACCCCACGACATGTAGAATCAAAAATAAATGAAAGGAGGTATTTATACATCAGATTTCTAAGTCGAGATTAAACGTAGTATCCCAGTTTCAACCAAAGTGGGGAAATTAGAAAGAAAAATTAACTAATTAGAACAAAAAGTCTCTTATTCCTTAAGTGTAGAAAATTGCAAACTATAAGATACTTATCAACAATGAAGTTTTTTCTTTTAGCGTATTAATAGTTTTTAAAATACTAAGCATCTTTATTTTTCTCATAAATAAATTTTAAATACATTTCTATTAATATAAAATACAATTTTGCTAAGGATTATTACAAATGAGAATTTCTACTTGTTTGAATACAAAAATGATTTCATTAGAAAACAGAATTTCTACCAATTTTGCCGAATTTCACGTTCAATGAGTATGAATACGCGCTTTGAAAATTTGCGCCAATGCGCTGTACCCTTTACAAGATCTGTGATTGGTCAATAATAAAACGGAAATATAACAACCGACAGAAGAACATCTAAGAAAAAGAATAAGAATGCGGTGGAAGTCAAGTTTAGTGGAAGCGTCGTTTTGTACTAGAAATTTATAAACTCGCAATAAAGGAGAGATTTTATCAGAAGATTCGAGTTTTCACGAACCAAAAGAAGGTTATTTCACAGGTTCATTAATTGTACATATAGGGTGTTTTTCTGACTCGCGCGTTTTGAAAATTCTTAACAATATACCGTTCTGTGTTGTGACCGGTAGTGTACAAAGAAGTTGTGCTTGTTCGAAAAAGTGAGATAAGAAATAATTAAGACAGTTTATTAGAAGATTAAGAATTTTGCGTAGTGCTGAAAGAAGTTGATTTCAGAGATAAGTCACATTCTAATATAGTTGATGAATTGTAAATATATAGAATGTTTTTTGATTAGCCGAATAGTGTGGATGAGTGTCTTGAAGATAAATTGACAATACGCCATATTGTTTACAAAAATTTAGAAGAATAAAAGACATTTTATTAGAAGATTGGGATTTGCGAACATAAAGAAGTTTATTTCAAAGGTAAGTCATCCTTTACTGTAGTTAACTAAGTTAAATAGTCGGTTTAGAACTTGAAACATAACCTCAACAAATAACAAAAACCGCGGGCGGCCATGCGCGGGAACACTTAGAAGAGTGACGAAGGAGCTTTCACATCTTTGTCTAACTTCTAATAACTCTTTACTTTTCTCTCTCTCTCTCTCTCTCATACTATCGTGCAGTTTGGCGCTTTTTTTATACCTACAGATTTGTTAAATGAAATTGTAAAATTGTGTGTTATATTCAAACATTAGTTCTGAAAGGTAAGTGACCTTGTAACTTGGTCTATAAAATTAAAATATGAATGAACATTTTAAAATTTTACTACCACGAGTAAGTAGGCTAATAAAGAAAAGCACACTCACAGGTAGTATTGAAGGTCAAGTTTTTCTCTAGATTTTAAATTATATTTCATGTAAGTTATATCCCGTTTTGAAGAAATAGGCACAAAAGAGACAGGTCCCCAGTAATATGAAAGAATGCCTTCTGTTCAATTTTAGTGCGACTTGTCAAGCAGAGAGAACTCTGTAGAATCAAAGATCAAGATCTTACAAAACATTCAACTTTGTCCATTTGTACACCTTGCTAAAGAAAATCTCTTCAACAATTAATATTTGACCCCAAAGAAGGGAGCAGTGATTTAACAAATTTGACCTGTCATAAAAGATTAATTATTGATCATGGGAGAAGTCTCTTCAGCATAATATACAGATCCATGATGAACAATATTTTTAACCTGATCCTTAAAGATTATAAAGGGACAGATCAATCATTCTTTAAATCATATAAGAGTTAAGAGAATTTTATGGAAATGATTTTCTACCTGTCAAGTTTTATTGTAATTTAACAGTTAATGTTTAGAAATGTGTTTTTCTTCTTAAACAAAGAACTATTTTCTAATTCTTCATATTTATTTTAATTTTAATCATTATTATGTTTTTGTTGCACTGTACTGCACAAACCTGTAGGTGTTAGTTTTGTGTATATTAGAAAATACAGAAATCAAGACACTAATATTGATAATAATTGATAGGGATATGAAAACCCATCATGCAAAATTTTAAGCAAAAATGATTTGAGAGTGTGTCCCCCATTACTATATTACTGTCTCAGTCTTTATCCTTAAAAGATTGAGAAGAATAAATTAATATGTAAGGAAGAAAACATCTTTGTCTTTTTCAGTTTTTATGGGGATTTTTGTTTAGTAACGATATTAGGAGTATCAAGAACAAGAATCAAGTAGGTATACTAATAGAAGAATAGAATGAAAAATAAAAAAAACTCAGGTTTGCTCATCACTTTATTAAGTTCTGCGCATTAACCTTATGTTTGGATCAAGTTAGCTCACATTTTCTACAAAGCAAAAATTATTTTTGTTGTGTAGACTCTAAACAAGGTAACAAAAGAGATTTTTCATTTTTTATTCCATGGCATTCTAGAATAGCTTAATTCTGGTTTTCATATTTATCAAAATCATCAGTTTTGATTCTCTGTCTTTTTTGACAAAATTAGGCCATCCTTATTGAAAAAAAAATGAAACAAACAAGAGATTCTTTTATTCAAACATACTCTCAATAGCCTTTTTCAGTTTTATAAAGATAAAAGTATGCTGTCAGTGGTAATGGGGGGTAGCCCTAATCTATTCTTGTTATTTTATGATTTATTTTAAATTTTATCAAACCTTCAGTAGTAGCCTTCATACTCTTACCAAATATGATAGTTCTAACTTAACTAAAACCATTTTTAATTGAACTTTATTATATTTTTGCAACAATTATAGATATCAAACATAAATAACATCTTTGGTCAATCAACAAAATTTTTACTCAAGGTTTTACACCTCAGTGCTTTTAAAAGTATTAAATAACTTTGATGTTATTGTCTATGATCTTATTTGTCTTAACATCAATTATTAATTGTTTGTTAATAAATTCAATTCTCCACTTCACAATAGGCAAAAATAAGGTAGTAATTAGCACAATTTATTCAAGACAAGATGAAATGGATAAAATTATTTTTTGTACATATTTTGCTTCATTTTATTCATTTTTTTATTTAAGGACAATAGCTAACAGCTATTGAAATAAGTTTTTGTGTAAGACTTCAGCTTTTCACTTTCAAATCATTTTATTTCATTTAATCTACAAATTTACATTCCGAACACACTTAATATTTTTATGTTTTCATCTAGGGTAACCATGATTATCATAAATTGATTCTAGTAACTATGTTTTTTTTAAATAGCACTAAATAATATTACTAGGATCAGTAAACAATGATTTTCATTGATATGAAGATTTCTTCATTTTGATTTAGTATTTTAGTAATGATAATGTTTCAATTATTAACAAAATTGATTAGTTTCTACACAGTAGACTATGGTAACAAGTTTTTCGACTTACGCCAGCATTATATTACAGAGCAAACTTTCATTTTCCAGGAAACAGTCACATTTACTAAAAACACACAAGAGAAAAAAGTTTTTTCTTATTATACAAGGTACATAATAGTTGCATTAGGTCTCAGATATTTCTGTTAGTTAGAAAGTTCTGGAGACTAGAATGGTCCCTACACCTGAAAAACCACCCTTAAGACAAATAGAAATCCTACTGAGAACCCAGATAATTTCTTTTCCTGAAAAGATAATTCTTCAATTTCAAATTTGGTAAGAATGCACTACTCATGAGAACCCATTTATATTAATTTGAAGAAAGTGATTCTGTCCTTGTGGTGGTTTTGGAGAACAAGGAAGAGATCTGATCTTTAGAACTGTTCTGTCAAGAAAATATCTGAAATATAATGTAACCATTAAACAGCGCGTTTAATAATGAAGGATTTTCGCCTCGAGTCTTTTTTTTCTGGAAAAATGTCAAAAATTATGAAAGGTTTATGTGGCGACACACGATATTCAAAACTATTAAAACTGAATTTAATGTGCAAACACAAACATTACAGTAATACTGTGTGTCTTAATGATGAACTGAAGAGACATTTTTTACTTATTCAACTCTTCAAGTTTTGAATATAAGTATTACCAGTAATATGCATCTTTTGGCAAAATTCCATCTTAATTCGTCACGCTTAGACTCTAAGAGTGGAAAGTATCAAAAATGGATATTTTTGACTTATCCATTTGTTCAAGATCAAGACTCCAAACAAGATCTCAATACATGATTTTTGACATGGCAAAGAGGGTTGAGTAGATCTGTTCCGCAACAGATTTTTTAATAAAAATCTTAAACCATCTTGAAAAAATGTCTTAATGACCTTAATTCTTTTAGTAGGCCAACTCCTAAGTATCAGATGTCTCGCTTTTTTTCTACACGTCTTTCTGTATCTTTTATGACTGGTTCGAGATACAAGATGTCAGAATTTCTTGTTTTCTTAATACCTCGAAAACACCATGAGATATTAAAATGAAAGTTTTCACGTGGCTTTTGCTCTTTGGTGTCCACTATTATACGAATTTTGCGATAGATACTGTCATCATGGGCAGAAGTGTAGGGTTGTGCAGACGCATCTATTCAGAAAATTTATGTAAAAAGGAATTTCCCGAAGTCCTGCCATATCAAAATTTAATTTCTTGATTTTCTTGTATCTAGGAAAGAGCAAGCAATATTAAAATAAAGGTGAAATTCAGTTACTTTACCAAGTAAAATCGAATTTCTCGAAATCATCTAAACAGGAAATCTTAACTGAAAGTTCGATATTCCAATCCGATTTTACTCGCAAACGGTGCATTTTCTGAAGTAACTTTTGATACTAGATTGTGTTTAGAATTTAAAGAACGATGTTATTATGTTAGTATGTATACTCGCTTTTGACAATTGAATTTCGCCTAATAGTAGATGAAGTAGAAAGCAATTTAGGCCTTTTACACGAGAATTTTAGTATCAATACTTCCATTCACATTAGAGACACCCCATATAGAGTGTAGTGCAATCGATAAAAAACAATTAGAAGGCCATTACTGTTAAAGCTGCAGCGGCAGGTGACATATTAATTCCAAATTGGACGCAAATTAATGTCAAGATAACCTCTAATTTCTCTGTTTATTTACATTTACGTTTCTTAAAATTATGTTTTTATTAGATTATAAAAAAATTACTTTACGAAGTTATTACCGTAATGATGAAAACTTGGAAAATTATCTTATTCCATTCTAGCATGTATATAAGAATTTCGCGAGAGATTGCTCCAGTTTGCAGCCACCTATCAAGAAATCGTTGAACGAATTCATAAAATAATGTGTAGATTTGTTCCAAGAAACAAGTAAAGATTTACATCTTTCTTACTCATTGTTGTTTTACATTAAAATAAATGTTCCATTTTCTTTTTTAATGGTCTTGATCATAAACTAAAAATTAATTTAACCATTAGTCTTGGTTCATTAATCATTATTAACATTAATGCGATAAAACGAGGTTAATTTCATACTTACTTTTGTTACTATTCACATTAAGATGAATGCAAATTTTCTTAAAATTCACTAACATTTTCCTGTAAAATTCTCACTGTCAGCATTATATAAAAAACAGTGACAGTATTGCAGTAGTGTTTTGTGCAGCTTTAGGGTTTCTGAGATTGTTCTTTTTTTAAACGTCAGACAAATAGTTCTCTGGCAATGAAAACCAACGTAGAAGGTCAATACAGATAGAGGAAATTGGAAACAAAGTAGAATAGAAAAACAAACACAAATATTATTTGTATAGCCTAACAGACATGTTAAGAACTGATGTTATCTTCTTAAATAAACAGGCAGTTCATAGCGCTGAGATGGAATAATGGACTCTTTCTAAACTTTCCCTTTCATTTATCTGTGCATACAAATCTAATTAAACCATGGCGTGGTTGGCGTTATTAGTAATTGTTGTTTTTCTTAGTTAACTTCTAGATAGAATGTTGTTCTGCAATTAGCATGTTTACTTTAATTCACTTACTCAGGCTGTTGTTACATGTAGTTGAACTATAATACAATGAGTAAACATCCATTAAGTTCTGCCTTCTAAACAGACAAACTTAGAAAGTTCAAACTTGTTTTTTCTTTTCTTGAAATACCTAGTGATACAGAATTTAATTCCTATTGCTAGAAATATGACAGCATGAACAGATCAATAAGTGGCTTGTTTCGAAGTCACTTTCGACGCATCAAAACAGCTATTTCTCAGAATGTAAAATCGGTAGTTTCGAGAAACTTTTAAGGACATTTCAGATTATAGGGCACTAAACAGCGACATAACTTTCGTAACATTTGATTTAACCTTATTTTATGTTTCGTTCAAGTTCTATAAAAAGTTAGGTGTCAATTTAAACAACACGAGCTGTTTCAGTTGCATTAAATAAATTGGAATAAATTTTGAACTACCCAGAAATGTAATACCGAGAGTGTTTCCGAGTATAGCTACTCATCTTCTAGGAACGTCTCATTTTCAAGCTTATAGAAATTTATCAATTAATTAAGCTTGATTAGATTTGCCTACTGAAAGTTTTAGTAGGGCCTAGTAATCTAGAGTTTGTATATTAATTATGGGATACACACTTGATGTCACTACAGTAGTGAGCGTTTCCTTCCGCTATTCGACCGCAGCCTCCCCCTTACTTCCTTAATTTCTATATATGTGCATCCTCTAGAATTCCTATATATCATACTGAAACCAAACCAATGACCCTTAATCTAAAACTTTTAAATTTGCAAAATAATTCTGATAATTTTAAATGTAAATTAGAAAAAAGATATTTTGCTAAAAACAAAAATACACAATATATTGAATGGTTTTATGTTTGATCAATTAAAGATTCCTATATTTTTAAATTTAGAAAATTACACAATTATTACAATTTTTATTATTATTAGTCTATTCCACTACTTTCCTTTTCCTGGAAGTTTATTCAAACTCTCCAGATTCATTTCAACTTCTAATTAACCTTTACTTGGTATTCCGTTTATATTATAGCTTTCATTGTCAAGTTTGTTTAATTAAATACTGTTTAAAATAAAGGAAAAGTAGGTACATGCTTTTTCAAGATTTAATATTTATGTAAATTCAGAAACTACACAAT
>VTPC01090180.1:810266-940793 GCA_011009095.1 Ignelater luminosus | reverse complement strand
ATAGTACTTGAAGATTCTGTTTTGATTGAGCCTAAAATCTTTCTTTTATTGCATGTTTTTCAAATCTGTTTACTGTACGAGTGATTGAAATTTCATTTCAAATAGAGTTGTTTGAAGTCACCATGTTTGCATCATAAAAAGTGTTTTAAGCTTTTCAAACTATATAGGAATAAGCTTTTTTATTATTCTTCGCAAATAACTGAGATGTTGCAAGAATTCATTTTAGATAAATCCATCTTTTGCTTGCATATCGAGAATGCGCCGAAACAACCGACTTTTGTTTCCATCATTCAATTTGTCTTGAAAAAATAGTTATGTTTATAAAAATCGTTCTTTTCCACCGTCAATACTAAACTAAATATTGTACAATTACACCTAAATTGACCTACCTTGTATACATCCGAGTTGTTATGTCTTACATCTATTTTAGCTACTGCTGGTCTGCATAGTTTTTCCTCAGTAAAGTGTTGTCTGTTTATAAACATGTCAATGTTAAATTCATTATTTATTGTTTTCAAGCCACATGTATCATCAAGTGACAAATTCAAACAGAAAGGCGATTTGAGCAAGAAAGTATTTGAATTCATTGTAGTTCTTGTTCTTTCATTTTTAAAAAAACAAGGCCTTTCGCAACTTTATGGAAAAAGTGGTTAGAATCCAGGGTTGGAAAAAACCCGGGTTTTATAAAAAACCCAGCTCCCTGGGTTTTTTTGGATTTTATAAGTGAGTTTGAGTTTTTTGTTGTAATTGACAAGTAATTCACAATTAAGGTGAAAATTAAACTTACAGTTCTCATCTGTTTTTCATAAATATATAAAACCCTTAAGTCTTAAGTGAAGAAGATAGCATGACAAGTAGTACAAGTAATGGAAGTGGTAATGAAGGCAAGGACAAAGGATCAGAATCAAACAGGAACAAGGAGAAAATCTGAGTAGAAAGAGAAAATTCTGCAAATACATGAAGAATAGAAATGTAGATGGGTTTGTGAGCTGAGCTAACCTGAGCAAAAAAATAAGTTGGATAAGGTAATAGCAGAATTTTTCTTTGGCAGCAATCTATCATTTAATGTAGTTGAGAATCCTGTCAGTTTTATCCAATACCTTAGACAAAATTCAAGGCGTTGGGTGCTTTTTAGCCAATGCTGTCGCTTCTCGGGATAATTTGGCTACAAATGAATTCCTGTTGATCATCTAGAAAGTATAAAGAAACCTTTGAATAAGGCGTTATCGCCTATTCATTATGTTGCATATTTGGGGCAACCTCTTTCAGAATTCCAAGATCCCCATTTTCTAGCATTCAGAATAAAAGATTCGGAATATTCTCCAAAATCTCTTTTTAAACCTGCCGTTGTTGAAGAATTCTCGGCCATCAAATGGTGGAAAATACAGCAAACAATATAGTAATAATTAACATTTCGTAACTAACTAATAAACACTCAATATAAAATAACCCAGCTGGGTCGTTTTAAGTGGATTTTTTCCAAAAAAAACCCCTGGGCAATTTTGGGTTATCTACTGTACAGCCAACCCTGTTAGAATCTAAACTTGGATAAAATTTTGATTCTGTTATTATTTCATTTGGTAGTCTTTATTGAACTTTACTTAAGATATCCAGTTGATTTGATTAAGAATTAATTGGTTTGAATTGCTGAAGACATTACGTTTTGAATTTAAGCCTCTAAATGCTCACTTATCTTGACTACTAAACTAGACTGATCCACAGCAAAAAAAGACATCTGCACATCCTTTTTTTCTAATGCGATACTGGTATGTATAACCAAATCGACTAATCGAAAAAGACCCATTGGGATAAGTTCATTGCCTGTCTTCGAGACAGCGTGTCTATGTGTCTTAGTGATGTAAGCTTCTGACAGTATTCCGTTTTGTTCTTCATTCGCTTTACTTCGGATAACAAAATCTGAGGCAAGGTCAAAAGAATTGCTGGAAAATACGCAACAATCATTTTGATAAGACTGGCAGCAAATAGTAATTATTTGAGATATCGTCAGAATTTTTTCAGGACATTAGCAACCTGAGAATTATACTTCGGCTCTAGAAACTATTAAACTTTAAAACGCATGAAACAATCTACCATGAAAACGATTAAGTCAGGCACTGGTTCATGTTCGTGTCCTCTTAATCGAGACGAAATAATCTGCTCGGGGAATTATATAGTTAAGGTGAACAATAAAATTTGGAAAACACCCGGACAATTAACAAATTGTGTCACTAATTGCTTTCTTCTAGTCAGAAAACAACTTTGAACTGTCCGCGAACTAGTTTTCCTTATTAGTTCAATCTAGGTTTTGCCATAACTGTTCGACTGTCGATATTTTGATTACATTTTTTGTACCATTAAATAAGATGAGCGTACCAAAAGGCCAAAAATGGTTTTCTTTGACCATATTCTAAATCTTGGAAACCAAGAACTTGATTTCAATCATTCTTAGATATATGCTCGCATAGTGTTCATTAAGAGGAACAAAAGAATGTCTAGACCGCAGTGTCCAGAATCGGAGAGTTCAAATAGAAACTTTGTATTTGGGATCCCCGCCATTTAGGTATTCATTGTAATCCCATGTATAGTAATCACCAAAAGAGTTTTTTCCAATTTCAGTGTCGCACTAGAGGGGTTTCAGACTTTACCAAAGATATTCACAGTGAAAAAACCAAAAGAAGTATAAGACTAAAATTGTACATGTGTACTTAGGCTCAGGTAAAATAATTGCCTCTCAAAAACAAAAAACGATCCCAGTTCCATCTAATTCGCTTTAATTTTCCCCCTCTCCACCTTCATGACTAAAGCTAGAGCGTTTGGAACACTAAAGCAATGGAAACTACTTTTGTGTTATGTAGCCTATAGTATAGTGCGAATTCGATTAATCTTTAACCTTTTCCAACTATTTAGAAAAAATCCACACCATGTATGTTTGCTGTTTTATAGTACCGCTGTTTGTGTACTTAATCAAAATAGTTATCAGCGGATGGCTTCAATTCTTTGCAAAAGAGGTGGGAGATGTTACTCCCCTCCAAAAAAAAGGAATTAAAAACCAAAACACTGCAAAAACTTACATAAAGTAGTCCTCGTTTTTTGGAGAGGAGAATTAAATTAAATCGAACTTTTATGCTGGAGTTTAGATATAGCAGCCTGGATAGAATAATATGGAAGGCCAGTACAATTTACCAAAATCTGAAAGCTTATTATACTTGATAAATAATTTGATACTGAAGCGTTCAAGACCAACCAAAAAATCAAAATATTTTTACTCATGAATATTACCATCGATAACTAGCATGGCAATATAAAACATTTGCTCTGTATGTTCTGAATCGAGAAGTGCTCTGGAAAGCGTCATTATCATGTACTGCAAACAACATCGTGTGGAACATTTTGGTGCTAATCTACGGGCTTGAAGTCGATGATAAATTCGTCATTCTGGTGTTGGTCAAAAACTAAACAGTGAGACTTCTCGTCAGTGGGCGGTGGATATCAATACGAGATCAAGATCTAAAACTGTACTCCTTTATTGCAATCTAGTATAACACGCTCGCTAAAATGGAAGTAATGAGATCTATTGTAAATAATAGATATCGTTTCCTTCCCAGCGCAGAGAACGAATAGCCATAACAAAGCAAAACACATATATATCAACCATTGCCAATTGGATGTCAAGCAACTATTAACAGTAATGCAAGACAAAAGTTTATTCTATGGCAAGACTTTGAAGTAGTTGCGTAAGTTTTAATATTGTTAATGTTATTAAAAGAAACGTTAATGAATCAAATTTTGGTAACGAAGCATTTTAGGGCCTAAATACATGCAGGCTGTTTTCCTTGGTTTTGCACCCAGAAACACGTTGTATACTTTATAGTATGCAATTTTGCGACACTCTTTATAGACATATATAAGTTTTCTTCAAGAAGGTAATATTTGTTGAAATTTTTAAAGAATATTTTAAACATCAGTTACTGTAGTTTTCAAGATTCAAGATTAAATCTAGTTTCTTATATCTTCAAGTTGAGTTTGCCATTTTAAAGATACAGAGTGCCTAGATTTGATTATTCTTTAAATAAGTAAATGATTATATAATATAATCTGGAGAAAACGAGTTATTTTTCTATTTGCCTTTTTAAATGCATCGTTTTCGAGAAAATTGATTTTTTTAAACTATTTCAGAGCAGAGTTAATATTGGGATGAAATCTTTTATAAGACTGTTGTTGTTTGAAGTAAAACTCACATATCTGTATTTTCTTCAATTATTGTTGGACTGACTTACATTTCTGGTTAGTTGTATAATACTTCAGAGGTATTTTTATACCTTTAGGAGAATCTCATTATTATAAATAACTGGCCTATTGTGAATAAAAATAAACGCGTAAGAGAGTGAGAAAACAATTTTTAACTATGTAGGTAAGAAAAAAAAAGTAGAGAAAAAGAAACACTCTGTATAATGAGTTCCAATTTGGTGCTTAAGTAATAAATGATAAGTATAGTTAAAGTAATGTTTATATGTGACAAAGAAATATTGGTCGAAATTATTTTGTTATACAGGTGGGGACAGTATATCTGATATAATTTTACAAAAGGCACAAATCAGTATGTTAGTGTTAACGTTAATGTTCTAAGTTGTTTTCGTTTAAAAATTTACAATTTTAACGCGATTGCCATTTGTATTATAATAATAACAAACTTTCATAGAACTTTTGTTTTATTATTATTTTATGTTTGGTACAATCACCTTTTAACTGTAAGTGCGTCTTGGCGTTAATTAGAAACTAAAACCGTTTATGAAAAATCTTACATTAGTTGTTAATAATAAATAATTGTTATTTAATATTAAATAATGTTAAGATAACGTTTGTTATTATTAAATAACTAATATAAAAAACATTAATAGTAATATTTTTTTCAATAATTTCAGCTGTAAACGTTTTATATTCCTACCATGGCTATTCGAAATACAAATTAGAAATTATTACATCTTTTATAAATTATTAAATTAATCTAAATACGTATACAGAAGACAAATTTCTGTAATAAAAATAAGTCGTCACATTCCAAATTTCGAATATTTTATACACGTGTGCGTATATTATTGAATTTGATCTATAAAAATGAGTTCTTTGGTGAAATTAACCATACAATGGGAAGAGAATGAAATTGAAATTAATATCAATGAAGAAGCTACCCTCGGTGATTTAAAGAAAAAAATACATTCTATAATTCATCTGGAGCCAGCCCGTCAGACGTTTTTTGATTTCCCTTTACTAGGTAATATAACTTTTTATTTAATTTTACTTTTAATATAAACTTTATTACGTTAAAGAAACCTTGGAAGATCATAAAATCACAATAAAAGAATTAAATTTGAGGCCCGACTGCGTATTCATCGTTAAGGATAAATTGTCGATTGACAAGCCTGTTAAACCTCGACTGGGTAGCCGTAAACAATCCGAGGAATTAAAAACATTCGTTTTTAAAATTATGAATAAACCACGTGACAATAAAAAGCTTTTAGTGCTGGATATAGATCACACAATATATGACGCGCAAGCGCCTAATGCAGTTCTTGGGGCAAGGCCATATTTACAGGATTTCTTGCAAGGAATATATGAAGAATATGATATAGCTATATGGTCTGCTACAGAATTAGCTATCGCAGAGAAGAAATTAGCTGCACTCAATATGATTGAAAATCCGAATTACAAGATCTTATTCGTCTTAGATTTTAACGCAATGCCAAAGGTTTTATTGGAGGAAGGCAGTTATTATGTAAGTGTATTAAATGTGCTTTTCTGATTTCACTTAATAAGCATTATGATTTCAGACCAAACCATTGAAAATTATATGGGAAAAGTATCAGCAATACAGTTCTGCGAATACAATTATATGCGATGATAAACCCATGAACTTTCGTGGTGATAAATCAAATGGTATTCTTATTGAGCCATATTCCTATGTAGAACGTGATACTGACAAAGAATTATTGCATCTAATGAGTTACTTAAAACTTATCGTTAAACAAGAAGATTTTGCTGCCTTAGATCATAAGAAATGGAAAGTATATAAAGATTATAGTACTGATAGTACAAGTGATAGTGACAATTACAACTATGGTGAGGGCAGTAGTGGTGGTACTGACGATAACTAGTTGATTATATGCAATGGGTCATGTTTATGTAGCGACTTGGTTAGGTACATAATTGTTTTCATTTTGTTATTTCCTTAGAAATACTTTTAATAATTAACAGTATTGATAGTAATTTATCATCTATGTGTTTACCTAATTACAATATGGATAATGTTTTTACGATACATTATTTCTAATTGTAATGTTTCATTTATCGTAATAAAATTTAAAATATTTAGTGTTGTTTATATTTAATAACGGCTGTACGAAACCTGCTGCATATGAAACTTTTAGAACACAGTAGCAAAAGTCACACAGAAAGTTTCATCTCAATATTGCACGTTGCATCTACGATATTGAAGAAATAAGAAATTCTAAATTAGTTAATTCGATTTTACTTGAAAACGACGCATTCTGTGAGAAAGATAACTTTTTTTTAAAAAAAGAAAACAAAAACCATGAAATTACTCTTTAATTTTTCCGTCATTTAATATCAACAAAATTAACAGTATGAGTACCTAATTCAAACATAGTCGTACTTTATTTACAACCAGGTACGTAACAAGAGTGCCAAAGATAAATCAAAGAATTTTGTGGTAGATATAAAAATATTTACAAAACCCAATTTAATCCCTTACCATCTGTAAGATGTATGTTATGTCAAAAAAGTTTTCTTCCTAATACTCTCCCATGACATGAAGACTTAAACATAATCATAAAAGAAAGATCTTTTTCGGCATGGTGTACAAAGGGCAGAAGTAAACAGCATTCTATAAATAGCTTAAAAAATAACAAGTTTGTCCAAATATGAAAAATCAATCTCGTTCACAAACACCAAGACTATAGATGTATAGTTTTGTAATAATGTTGTTAACATTGTTAATTGCACACAGCAAAAATTTCCAATTATCAAATAGTTGATTAAATAAAACCAAACATCTAATATACAGAGTGTCTACTTAAGTTGGCAACATTTTGGAAAACGTTTTTATTTTTAGTTTTAGGAAAAAAAAGTTATTTTTCGTAGAAAGTTTTGCATCGTCTAAAACCTAACTTGAAGCAGCCAAACCTCAAAATAGTTAGGTCATATACGAGGTTAGTCAATAAATATGAATTTGGTACAAGAGTAAAGTACTTTCATTTTTGATAATATCGACAATTGTAATAATGAAAAGTTGTTCATAATTAAAAACCAAGTTCAAATATGCAATCATATCCATTTACACTAAAGTATGAGTTTTTTACTTTTTCGAAACTTTTCTACAATAGCAGGCATTTCTACCTAATTCATACTAGATACTTCTTACAAACTAATGTTTTGACGTTTACTTTCAAACATTTCTTATCAGAGCATCCTAGATTAACTGTATCAATGTGTACATTGAACCTTTCGATGTTATTGTAGAGCAAAGTTTCGAAAAAGTAAAAAAATTCATACTTTAGTGTAAATGGATATGATTGCATATTTGAACGTGCTTTTTAATTCTGAACAACTTTTCATTATTACAATTTTCGATATTATCAAAAATAAAAGTACTTTTCTCTTGTACCAAATTCACATTTATTGACAAACCTCGTATATGACCGATCAATTTTGAGGTTTGACTGCTTCAAGTTAGGTTTTAGACCATGCAGAACTGATGTTCAGTTTTTTTCTTTTGGGCTGATTCATCTGTCGTAGTTTTGTAAATAATAAAAAAATACCATTTAAACTTGAGACAGTTTTTGGACAGTGATATGAGTCATTTTTTTTGGTTTTTATTGGTAATAGCAATTTTTGCTGGACCAATTAACCGTCCCTCCACCCTAAACTAAGAGTTTTGGGAAATGCCTAAGAAGATAAACAAATGGAAAATTAGAGATGATATCTATAATATATCAAACTGTCATGAATTATTAAAACCCAAAGTATAGACGCACTTTCTTAAATTAAAATACAATTTAAGAAAAGAAAACACTTGATGAAGTTAAATAAATGTAATAACAATTGCAAAAAAAAAGATAAAACAAAGACTTTCCGACCAAGAGAAAAAAGCAGATAGTCTAGCATTCGTTATAATCGCATGCAAAATCAGAACAATGGAAAAGCAAATAAAGAAGATAGTCATACTTCCATATCCTAAAGCAAGACAGTCTCGCAATTGATTCACCAAATTGATATAACTAGAGAAGTGGAAACCAAACCAAGAGACAAGACTTAATAAAAAAAACAAATCTTTCAAGGAAAGAAGATCATAAAATTCTGGAGATAAAATACTTCAGAATTTCCCACGGACATTTAAGGACCAAATAAAAAAATTGCAGAAGTTACCCAAGTATTAATATAAACGATAACCATAGTAATAATGATAGAATTCTGGAAGAGAGAAAAAACGAACTTTAAAAAACCAAGAGAAAGAAAAGGGAGAATATCAAAAGAAAGTATACCAGCTACAGGCCTGCTATTACATAGCAAGAGCATGGGCGCTGGCAAAATGGTTTAACAAATCACATATACTGGGTAGGGTTGCCAGTTTTCAGCATTTTCTCTAGGTCTAAATCTAAAAAGATTTGTAACAATCTATAAAGGAATCTATAAATTTAAGCAACTCTTATCATGTTCCACCCTATGGATGGAGCATCAAAAGTTGAAAAGCTATTATAGAGAATAAAATGCAGTAGAAGGGATTTAGGCTTAGACATATGCTTTTTCGGCATTGATTAATTAAGAGATTTCACTTTATTTGGGTTTTGTTAAACTTATCAAAACAATATCTGCCGGACTGCGTAGAGAGACTTTAAATCAACTTTCTAAATCTGGTTTGTGTATGACCTAGATTCCGGTATGAAAAATATGTTCGATAAGGTAACATTGGTTATCATGTATCTAGAGAATCAAAGACATTCAGATCAGATGTCCAATTTGGAATAATCCATACGTTTTATAAAAAGAACTTGTTTCTGTTATTTTGGATTACAAAACTAATTTCATGGTAAATCTTCCATAAAACCCAACATGAGCTAGCTTGAACTTTCTTAGGCATAATAAAAACTTCCTAATTAGGTTTTTTATCCAGAAGGATGCAAATGCACTTCCTTGCGTCCTCCTCACGGCGCCCCATGAGCAAGAGTAATAAGAACCAAGAATATTGGATAACGAGAAGTTACAAAATAAAGAAAAAAAAAGTAAATATAAGAACAAGAACTAAACCATTATTCACATTTTAGAAGATTGTGAGGAAATAGACCAACTACTAATAATTGGACAAATAAACATTGCATACAAATAATTAATTCTTCAAGTAATCGTCGAGTTAAAACTAAACCCGAATAGAACATCAATATTATCTTAAACAACTATTGAAGATAAAGTGAGAAAATATGGACAGACCCTTTGGAGTGCTAAAAAGATTTCCGATAAACTGTCATGGGCCTGGGTTCAAAGGTCTTTCCCAAGCCCCCATATTTTTGTTAATTAGTATGTATTTTTTTAATTGTAGAACATCAGAATCACAAAACTTCTATAGATATGCCACTGCACTTACTTTCAATATGTTCATTCTTGGTGATAAAAATGGTAGAAAAACAAAAACTTTACATGTTTGTTGCTACTGGTTTTTTTTTGCAAAACATAAATGCATAACAGAAATAGCAAGCGTATCAGAATTATAGGTAATATCTAACTTCCATAGAAGTCGTACTTAAAGTAAGTATACAGGGATTAGATATAATCAAAATCAGTACTTTGATTTTTAAAGAACATAAGAATGTTACAAATTGCTTGTATCAGGTTTTGCTTCTAAAACAATGGTGGTTGATGAATAATAAGACATCATCAAACAGAGAGAAGAAACTTAAATCTGATACATCCTAATATTGTTAACTTAGTTACTACTGTTTTTTCCATTACTGTACCAAATCAAGCTAAAACAACCTAATTGACATAACTTTGTCTTTCTAACTACGACGAATGTGTTCGTTAAATTACGTTATAAAATATATTTTGACAAATATTAGAATACAGTTTCTTTCCCAAAGATTGATCTTTTTACCAATGCAAATAAGTAGTTCCATTAGATTTCTTTATTGAAAAGGTAATTTCAGTATTAACATGAATTCAAGTTTTCTTAACATTTTTCCTTTTCAGCTATGGCTTCAAACTACCAAACAACTGAATCGTTTAAGTTAAGTCAAATTCAATCAAATTTTTTCTTTAAATCAATGTAACTCAAGAAGACATCAAAAAATCTTGAGATTTACTAATCTTCCTCTACCAGGTAATGCCAACACTTTTACTCTGTTTTAATACTAACATAATGTTAGTTACTTTTTAAGGCAATTGTAAAGAAAACGAAGAGTGCAAATTACCAGAATTAAATTCTGTCTTTTTAGTAGAAGTTGTAGACGAGCATAAAATGAATACCAGTGAAGCTTGTGGTGATGCTGACATCGTAGAAAAAACAAATAAACCTGCATCGATTGTCATTATGAGCGAGCCATGTGCTGACAAGAAGCTTTTAGTACTGGACGTTGATCATACCATTTATGACGTAAACGGGCCCAACAAAGAGTTGGCAGCTAGGCCATATTTGGATTATTTTTTGAAGAATGCTTACAAATTGTTTAATGTCGGGTTGTGGTCCGCGACTCCTATGGATGTTCTGCTAAATAAGTTGAAAGCGATAAATTTGACAGATAACCCAAATTACAAGCTTTTGTTCTGCTTGGACAAGGAATCTATGACTCGTGTTTGTATTAATGGAAAAGAGAATACGGTAAATTAGTTGTTTTTTTTGTTAACTAAGCATTAAATAACATATTTTAGGTAAAATCTCTGGAGAGAGTGTGGAGCCATTACCCCCAATATAATTCTTCAAACACTATAATGTGCGATGATGCCACCAAAAACTTTTATCTCAACCCTAAAAATGGTATAACAGTCTATCCATATCATTACAGTAACTCTGATGCCGATTATGAATTAACGTATTTGTGGTCTTATCTGAAGCATATATACGCAAACGAAGATTTTTCTTCCCTAGACCATTCGCAATGGAAAACAGTTGTAAAACATCTATCAGACAGTGATAGCGAAGAATGCCACTTCCCTGCAAGCTGTACTGAGGATACAGACACGGATTAATTAGGTTAAGAATTGTGGGAGCAAAATATTTAATGCGATCATTTTGTAAAAGAATTTGCTCAACTTTGTTTCAAGTAATAAGTATTTTCATTTTCGTTTCGGCGCTTTGTTGCAGAAAGTTGTAAAATGGACAAACACTTGAATCTGATCATCTCTGAACTTCTTAAAACTTGATAAAGATATTCCTCTGGTCAAAGCAGAAGTAGTATTTTACTTTTACAAAAACAGATTTTTCTGTCATTTCGTAAAGCTAGAAAATCTACTTTTGTTTTATGATCAAAGGAATATCTTTACTGAGTTTAAAGAAAATCAGGAATGATCGAGGTTAACTGACGGTCGGTTTAGTGTAGAATGGCCCTTTTGCAAACCGTTGCAACACAATAGTTTTTTTTCTAGTTCTGCATATTCCATTGTATCACTGGAGATCTTTTTCTATTATTCCAAAGAATCTCGCTACCAGTTTTCGCTATCATTTTGGTCAATATGCTAAATCATTTTGTGCGAAAATAATGGAAAAGTAGTTTGTGACCAAGTTCAGTGTAGGAAATTGATTTTGAATAATACTGAAATGGTTATTTTCCTTAAGGAAAATCAATTTGAAAAAAGATACTTGTATTAATTATAGGGGTAAGTTTGTTTGTTAAAATTTGTTTGTTTACTAAGAGAGACTGTACTATGTAAATCTTGATAACGTTGATGCCTAGTGACTCATATGTAATTAGTTTTAATATTGAAAACCATGCATGTATATTTTTTAAAAGTTGTAATATAGTGTTATTGTATGTACATATAATCTAATAAATCAGTTTCAGTTTATTATTATTCGAAATTAATGTTTAAAAAATAGCTAACTCAGCTGATATCTGGATTTTAGTTTTTTTACTAAATCCTTAAGAGCAACTAATCCTGGAATTAGGGAAAGTGTAATACCTAGTATGTAGATTATTGCACCAATTAGTATCGCATAGAATTATCTCATTTATCAAGATTTCTGTTTTGTAGAGTCTTTCCATGTATTTGGTAACTTGGTTATGATATTATAGCTTGTGTTTCGACTTTTCTCCTATGTAGCATTTTCCAATAGATTCAAAAGTTCTACAGATACTTTGTGAATTCAATAGCAACATACATCATTAAGACTTCCAACCACAAAACAAAACCAAAAATTTTTGGATCTGTTGGAAGGCTTTATCCAAAGAAGGCTTTAATCAAATACTTATCAGTAAGATAACTCTTCAACATTTACACCCCCGTATCTCAGTTGCGCCACGCTCCTTAGATCATCTAAACTGAATCTCTTAACAAAAATACCAAAAAATAAAATTTTGAATAGCAGGTCATGAAGCTAAGTATGTTCCAGTATTTAGTTTATTAATAAATTATCAGTTAGTTATTAAACAAATATTAAACTGCTGGAGTCTATAGAAATAATAATAAGTATGCTTGTAACAACAAATGACTCTCATGAAGTCTCACCACGCACAACCATTTTGGTTATCTAACTGTAACTAATGCTCTGATAATCTTTTTCAATTTTTTTTTTTTTTTTTTTGTTGACCATAAATAAAAGTTTGCTTGCAAAAAGCGTACTCTCAGTATCATCTGTATAGTTCTTCAAACAATAAAATATGCAAATATGCCTCTAATAAGAACTTTTATCTCCATACTAAATATAGTATAGCAGTCTTTCCATATTACCAATATTCCATTAAACAAACTGAACTAGGTAGTTCAAAGGAGAGCGTTTCGGTAATTTTTCCTTTTTGTTGTTAACCATGATATGCGTAATTTCAGTGAAAAGTTTTGAAGAACAGTATGGACGCAGAACTTAGATTATCTCTTGCGGAATGCTGACGAAATTTAGGATATAGTGATATGGTCGGCCTCCCAAGCAAAGGTTCTACTAAATCAACGCAATGAACTGATTTGCCTTGACTTAAAAGTGCTTTGGTAGATACTTTTCTTTTTTTCTCGTTAACCATAGGTTGAGGATGTAAACACAATGGCTGACTGTATATGTGCTAATGCAAAAACCTATCTGGTAATTATTTCTTTTTTTCTTCTTTAACCGTAGATCGAATAATGTAATTTTAGGGAAAAACCTTGAAGCCAGTGTAGACCCGGGATCATCGGTATGATTTAAATCTAACAATGGCTTTTCATATTACTGCACAACTATGAATATGGTAGGCCACTTAATGAATATGGAAAATGAACATGTTAGATAAACCAGGTTGCAGATTTCTGCTTGATAGAATGCAATGAACTGTATTTGCACTGAACGCAAAAAACGTTGTGGTAAGTTTTTTTTGTTTTTTTGTTAAGTATAGATTGATACTATAATTTAAAAAAAAAGCAACGAAGACAGTAAGGAGACTATATTACATAAATGAAGTTGCTAATAAATGTTTGTGTTAATGCAAAACATGTCTCTGTGATATAGATTTTCTTTTTTCTTCTGTTTACTAAAGACTGAAATATATAATCTTAGGTACAAGACAGTACGGAACAGTATTTCATTTATTTTTCGCAGAATACTTAAGAATCTTATGTTCGATTAATAATACTGCAAAAGTTGTACTGATGGAAAACCTATTCTACCCAACCGCAGGTTGTATTAAATGCAATAAGTACGATCAATATGTCAGACAACACAGATTACTAACTTTTATTCTGCCTGAATGAGAAAGCTAATGCAAATAGCATGGTAATGTTTTCTTTTTCTTTTGCTGTCAACCATAAATTGAATAATATAATTTTAGGCAAACGCTTTGGAGACAGCATGAAGACGGCACTCCTATATTGTTTCCTGTTGAATGCTTACAACTTCTGTGACATAGGAATATGGTCAGCTGCCAAACGATATAAATGTGATAGATGACGTTATGATAATTATTTCCTTTTTTATCTTAATCCTGCACTGAATAATATAATTTTGGGCAAGACCTTTTAAAGCATTAAGGAAACAGAATGTTTACAAATTCTACAAAATGAAGAGATGTCAGCTACCCAAATAAATGTTCTATTATACAATCTGAAATGAATAATGCAAATTACAGACTTCTGTTGGGTTTTGTTAATGGAAGGAATGTTTGATAGTTTGCATATTCATAAAATAAAAGCATGGTTATTACTAACACAAATTAAAATTCTTTGGTCGGCCACTCAAAAAGTATTTTATTGTACAGCTATACAATTACAAGGATGAATACGGTAGATAGCCCAAATTACAGGCTTTTTTTCTCCATGAATGAGACGCTATGATGAAAGAATTGTTTAGGTAATTTATTCTTCCCTTTTTTTGTTCACCAACAACTGGATAATATAATTTTAGGAAAGAAGACTACATGGAATAGTACTTGGATTTTTTGAGAAATTTTTTCAAATTCTATGGGCGGCAAGCCAATAAATATTCCATTAAACTAACGAGATAACCAAGGATTCTCTTCACCGTATAACAGGACACCATGATTCGTGCTTGTGATTGTGTTGACCGAAAAGACGTTCTAGTACTTTTTCCCTTTTTGCTGCTAACCATAGATTGTATAATATAATTTTTTGGCCTTGGAAACAGGATAGGGACAGTATTTAGATTCTTTATTGCTGAATACTTACCAATCTCATGATGTAGGAATATAGTTGACCACCCAAAGATGAATATATCAAATTACAAATAAGTACACTATAACTTGTGTTGATGGGAAGAAATTTCTGGTAAGTTTGTTTTCTTGCTCACAAATCTTGACATTAACAGAAAAAACGCTTTTCTAGATACCTCTCACTGTGTGGTTAACTCAACACAGAAGACTCGAAGACTGTTTTCGGAAAGTGATGTGCAGAGAACACGCTGTGGAAACACTAGGTAAGTCAATTTCATTAGTATTGCGCAAGAACTAATAGTACATCTTAATTTTCGTTTTTTCTCATTTTCGCCAAATCACAAACTTTAAACTTCCCATGGGCGCCAGATGACACAAATAAGCGGATATAGTGTCGTAAGTCGTACCATGCCAAGGTAATGTCGTTTTTCTGGCTCTTCCACTAGATTTGAATGCAGTTCTTAAACATTCGTATAAGAATTTTTCTATGGTGTAATATCTTGATTAGTAATAATGTAACCTATTTTTTTTGTACATGTTAACTGAGTCAAGATCAATCTTTCTACTTGTATGTATATAAGACTTAAGCAATTACTTCAAGATAGTACAGAATTCCAATTGCCTGAACCATGTTACGAAAAAAGAAAGAAATGCGGTATTATAAATATTCTGATATTTTGAGTAGCAATTAACAATATGATATCTTACACCCACACATTCTATAAATGATAGATGATAGGAAACAACAGTTGGTATCCCTAGATATGCTCCTTTGTGATTTGTTGAGTACCTTTAGTTGGGATAATTTAATTAAATAAATACGAAGTGCTTTATATATAACTAACTAACTGACTGACACGAGGAAATTGATTCTCTAACTTTGGAATTAATGAGTAAAAATCAATTTGGGTTTTCTAATTTTGCATGGTAGCAATAAGCCAATAACACATTGGTGGTATACCGCAACTTTACATAAATATCTATCTGGATAGCTGCTATTCATTTAGTTCTCTCCAGGGAACACGTGCAGTATTCTGTCGGGGATGCAAACAGCAATATCCCTAAGCTTTAAACCACTGGAGATTTCTCACACTTGTACAGCGGGTATTTCCTCTTTTATTCATAAATTTTGCTAATTAAGCGAAACTAGTAATTTTAATTAACACTAATATTTTGATTAATTTTCAAGTAAGAATTTACAACTAGTATCAAGAAATGTTACATAATGTAATAATAGTGCTGTATGTTGAGTATGCAATTTATCGCATTGTACAATGCAAAACTTGCATGCAATTGTAATCTTGCGCAATGAATTGCAAGAAATTTGTATGCATGTCTTCTTACAACCAACACAGAAATTAAGTTCTTCAAGTTACTGGAATATCAAATTTGTGTTAACAAACTTTTTGTGATGACCATTTAGGGAAACACTAGGTAATGTACGTAAAAATTTACTGCATAATCTAGCTTATACCTTATGCCCAATGCAATTTTTGCATCAATTTATTCCACAATTAATTGCATTGTGTCAAAAAAATGTCCTACTATACCTAAAATTCTCTTGTTTCAACTTCATTGGAAATTTTTTTTTAAATTCTTGAAGAATTATTCTCAATACAACTTTACTGTTTTAACAATTTAGTATGTACTTACATTATATTTCAATGTAATCTTGTTTACAAATTAATTCAGATATTTGAAAATCTACAATGAGTTTTACATCCTTCGAGTAAACTGTACTTACTGTCGGCACGTCCTCGTGCGACAAATAGATGAAACTCGACAGATCAAACATGAAAGGAAGGGAACTTAACCCTACAACCCTGCAGGGTACAGAAGTAGAGGTAGAGAGCTACATCAATAATCTGCCGCCAAGTTCCGTAAATAAACAGTATACCGTCTAAATAGGTCATCGCATTAACAGCCATTTTCGCTCCAATCGGTTGAAAAGATTTGACAAAAACTATTTTACGTTCAATGTTTTATTGTTCAATTTCTTAAATACTAAGATAAAAAAGGCAACGGAACTTTCTACGTACATTTGATATTATCTGACACAGCGATAGTTGATTTTCCTTGATCTTTCGCCATTTTTGACTACTGAGCGTTTGAAACGTATGACGAGCTGTCTTTCACAGCACGCTATTATATTTACGGACTTTATTTGATGCAAACTAATAAAAAGGAGCATTAAGGGGAAATTAATGATTTCAGTGATTGAAATAAATATATGTATTAGTAGATATTTTGAAACATCACTAAAATACTACATGACAGAATTATTCTTCAAAATCAGCATCATCAAATAATATAGGGTGATCCAATATTACATCGATTTTCTACGGTAGCTTTCTCTCATAAAATAATAAGCTAGAATAAAGTTCTTATCATCATGTGTCCTATTATTATGTTTGATACCTAGCGTGAGATAAAAGCTGTTAGAGAGATGGATGTAGGTACAGTATTACTATCCATCACTTAAATGGAAAGGTAAGGTTTATGTGCGTGCGTAGGTGCGTGCATACTACAAAACATGATGTGACACTAAACTATAGACGCTCTTAGCTAGAATAATAGAATTATTAATTATCCTACAAGGCAAGCTGTCAGCATTCTTTGCCCTGCACTTACACATATCACGGGTCTGGGTGTGTAACTATTTTACTTAATTAATGCAGCTTCATTAGTTAGTATGTGTAGTGTAAAAGAGAATTGTTTAGACTACTCAGTAACGTGACGTTGTGGCACGCGTGCCATAGATTCCCCATCCCTAATCTATGTTATAGAGGGAAGATTGATGATACCTTGTTTTACAGTCGCAATATAAATTTAAAATACAATTTTAATAAATAATAAATCAATACAAAGTTAAAATTCACTTAGTTCAGTACCCATCAAGGTACAAAACTAGAATGCCCCATACACAGATAGAAAAATCGCGGAACTACACATCAAAATCGTCTTTGTCTAAAATGAGCGCAAAATCATATCTGAAAGGCGTTAGGTATTATGAAAAAAAACATAAATCGAGCAATTTGACCTTAAAACTACACAGATTTCAAAACTAACGTTCTTCAGAGCACCTCTCAAGGTTGAAGAAGTCAAGTATGTAAGAGTGATTGTAGATAGTAAACCAATCTTCAAAAGCCCTAAGCCCTACGAACCTTCAGGGCATGTAGGGGGATTTTTGATAGAAACTGGGGACTTTCCCTCAGGATGATTTACTGTATACAGGGTGATTTTGCTAAGTGTGTCCACTCACTTCTGGTCAAACCAGAAATACCACTAAAAACTTCAAGTTCTTAAATAACACCCTGTATATTATTATTTTTCATTTTTTTTGGATTCGCTATTTATTCTCTTTCCAGCCATGTAACATATGTTGCACTTTTTCTAATAAATAACAAAGTGATAAAGATAAAAACCTTTGTAATTTCTTTATTTTCTATAGTAAATTACAATGTTGTACAGTCTATTGCAAATTAAATCAGAATTATTGCATCACTGCATTCTACACATCTTTATTACAATATTTGTTGTAAATTGTTTAGATGCATGTGTTCTTCAATTTATGATACATATTATAATAAAAACATGTAATGCACAACAATTATCAAGCAATTTAGATCCTTAAAATTTGCAATAGACATAGATCAATGAAAAGAGAAGAAAATGCTGAATACAAAAATCAAAAGGTATATACAGGATGCTATTTAGAAAAAACCAGTTGAGGGTACTTTCAGTTTGACCAAAGCCCTGTTAGATCTGCCCCCTCTTCACCTGGTGATAAAGTCAACGGTATTAAACAAAACATACAGGCTTGAAATTAACTCAACATAACTCATATCAAAGAATTAGTAGATAAGCACCCTACACTTTGGAATTACCTAGTTTTTAATAACTGAAACTAATTTTTTGAATTGTGTCTCACAATCAGAAAATCACAGATCTGGTAAAATATGTAATGGATATTTTATTTCTTTCAACCTAGCCTTGATAAGTAATAGATGAATGAATTATGGAATAAAATAAATTTCATTTATGCACATGCACTGCTTTCCAAGTTAAGAGACAGATATACTGAAATGTACTATAAGAGATAATGCTCTGTTTCTCTGTAAAAAAATAAATGCATACATTGCTATTTAAATTATTTTCCTTTAAATGTTTCATGCAAAGATTTGGTTCGTGGTATCTGAAAGAGTCTTTAAATAATAATGGGTATGGACAACATCCGTTCACTTCAAAATGAAGTTTGAAAGTTAGGCTTAAAGCAATAACTTTAAATTCATTTCAAAGTGGATATAATGTAACGTACTTGGTTTTTTCCCTATAGCCTTTCATTTCAAATCAATTGTTCCATATGAATTATGATTAAACTACACTTGTAAATATCTCCCATACTTAATGGGCAAAGTAACAATTAATCAAACTGGTATTTTTTTTACAACATAGATAAAGCGATGACTAAAATCTGATAAATAATTCTTGTATTTACGTCAATTACAGGCATCAACTATTACGCACAGGAGTAATATTTCTCAACTTTTCTATAAAAAGTAATAATGTTGACTTTATAAAAGACAAGATAAAGATATTTTTATTTAATAAATAATATCGAAACATCAATACAGAAGACACAACTTCTCAATATTTAAATAAACACAGAAAAAAAAATATAATACATAATTTTATAACAACATTATGTTGACAATAAAACATTTTTTTTTCAAAACATTCAACACTCATTCTGCAGATATGCATTGTTCAATTTGTTGAGGAGGGGAAAATACTGATTTGATTAACGTTCATAATCGTCATTTTCACTTTATATTAGCTGCTTGCAAATTGATTTACGTGGTGAAACAGAATTTCAACAAAAATTGTAAACTGAGAGTGTAATTGCTTAAATATGGAAAAGGACAAAACTACAACTCAATCTAACACCTTAAGTCGCAGGGAACGCAATTTAATTAGAAAATGTAAGTAATTTAATTTCCTATCTATTTTCTTGTTATACATTTGTAAATTATAGTACAATGGGTGATGGGTTTGTGGAAACTAAATTTACCTGAAACCAGAGAAACTTTGGACTTCATTTGCTTTTTAAGAAATATGGAAGTTAAGGAATATACTCGCAATATTCTCAATAGACATACGACCAATCAAAATAACACCAGCAAATCAACAACTGAAGAAGCTGACAATACTAAACAAAGCTGCTCTTAATTGAACTGTTACAGTGGTGTTCCTATACTTAATATATATTTTACTTGAGAATAGAAATTTTCATTTATATACTTTATTACGGTATTTAAGTCTCGATATTTTATCAGTGTTCACATATTATGTATACCTGTTAATTCAATAAAATTGTATTTAAATTGTATATTGATAATTGTTTATCGTGAATTAAACATTATTTTAGCAAAACAATTAAATCTATATAAGATGGAAACCTGTTCAAAATGCAGGTTACTTAATAATGGTAACATCTACAAGAAAATAAAATCATCTTTGTAATCTACATAGATTAAATTTCAAGATTAAATGTATCTTGACCTTTTTCATCCCTTCACAAAGACATGATATTTGAGAAAATTTTTTATCAGCAAAATTCGTTTTTGGCTTATACATACCTACACTTTGACATAGAAGAATTTTACTTTCACTATTCAAGTCCCAGAAGGGTACATTGGATAACAAAAACTGTTTCCTCCTGTTATCGATGATATAATAATAACTTGAAATCTCATCAAGTTTGGTTTACTCTGTACATAGCTGCTCAAAAAAAAAGATATTGGCCAGTAGAACTTCTTTATCACTTCTTTAAAATTATGTCATTTAATTATTTTATAAGCGCAGATTTATAAAATAATAGCAACCTTTACAAGATTGTCTTTTTTGTCAATTTTGATGCTTACCATTCAAATAGATCTTATATACATACAAGAAAGAAGAAGGTTCATTTCCACTGTAGTTGTAATATGGGAACCATATGTATTTTACATGCAAATATGCTTCATTATGAAAATTTATTTTATTGCTCTTATCTATTTTATAGCACATATCAGCTAACTAATATTTAAAAATATGCAAAGGATGTAACATACATGGGCAGTAAGTTGAATTGTTTAAATTTAGGGTACAGATAAAATTGTGTCAATAGGTATGACTTATTCCAAAAGCATCAAATCAATAACTCATCTGGTCTTCCACATTCAAAACATAAAATGGAATTAACAGCTTGCGTATCATGGCAGACCAGTATCTGGTTAGATATTTTTAATATACATGGTGATACATGTGCAAAAAAAGTGCTGTAGCTTAAACAGCCTATATACCACAGTCCACTAATACATAACTCACACAATAAAAAAATTCTGGTTTTTAAAAACAAAACAACAGAAGATACTAATATCAAGACAACCACTAATAGATCATTGGCAGAAGTCACAAGAAATAATCCTACAAGTTCATTGATTCAAAACCCCAAATATAATATTGTCACTACCATCATCGAGTTAATCATCAATCTTATACTACCACATATAGAAATGATAAAGCCATAGATTATAAGACTGCTGCTAACACTATTTCAACATGAATTAAATTAGAAAATTTGCAATCTGTAATTTAACAGTTGCAAACTGAAATGCAAACAGAGTTAAAGCACAAAATGAATTAGGAATGAAATGTTTAAAATACCTAGCTATAATGTCTATAGATATGGTAGCTATTACAGTTAAAAGAAAATTTTGAACTTCCTACGTCCAATACAACAAACTTAGAAGTGGTCACTGTCGACATTAAGTTTAATGACAACACACAGTTTAAAGTAGTTGCTGCATATAAGCAACCTAATAGAAGACTGACTGAATAAGATCTAAGCAACATATTAGTAATCCTGTTTCTGTTTGATTACATAATCTCTCGGCAATGTATGCTATAGAAATTTCAGCACCTGCAGATTACACTTATTATTTTATGTTTAGAATTACCTTCCAAATGACGACATAGAAAACTTCAAACCTACATCACTCAACAAAATAAAAATACAAATGAGCAAACTTCAAATCAGAAAATCACTAGGTCTAGATCTAATTCCCAATATTGTATATTGCTGTCAAAAGTTTAACACAAAAAGCTTTAGCTTTCCTGGTCACCATTTTTAATGCATGTCTTAGATTAACCTACCGACTGATAAGCTTCTTTCAATGTTATCCAAAATATTTGAGAAAATCATTACCACACGTTTAACTGAAATCATTTCAGTTCAGTTTTAGAAACAAACATTCTACCTCTCATCAACTATTAAGCATTACTGAAACACTTGAAATCTCTGTATTTAATAAGATTAATAGTATCCTTCATGCAAGGTAGAACACTTTTACAACTAGAAATGCTAAAGTAGGGGCTTCATAAGGTAGCACTTTGAGATCTGTATTATTTACTATCTGTGTGTTCATGACATACCAAAAACTATGAACTGTGAATATCACTAACTAGTTTGTTGAATGGAAAATTAAAAGTAAACAATAACAATTAAATTTTTAATCGTAATTGTTAATCCTTAGTCTGATTAAAATTTGCTCAACATTGCTAGATAGACCATAACAAACATTGGTGTTTGTCAGTATCATTGTTATTTCTCTTTCCTTTGTTTTTAGATTGATCAATCTATATAGTACCCTACAAATAGGGCTGGACAATTTATCAATTTCAATAATCGATAATCGATTACAAAGAAAATAATCAATTAATCAGATAATCAAAATATCAAACAAAATGATAAATTGAATAAATGCATTTTGATTCTTTTTTGCATTAAAGTTCTGTGGATTACTTTTCCTTTTTAAAAAACTTTATGTTTAAGAACTTTCTCTAATAAAACAGGCCTAGACAAGTTCTGTAGATACATCACTGATCCATCGATACTTTTTTGATGACAGACAGAAAAACTATCAGTTACTTCTGCAACTGGAGGAATGAGTAAAAATTGTAATAAATTACAACGTGCTGGTTGCCACTTAAACCACAACCCTTAAATAATAATGTAAACAACTGAATCTACTAAATAACTAGGGAAACTAAACTCAAGCAATTGATTAATCGGTTCCTTCAGTAATTGCCCAATTCCTCAATTATTTAATTAAAGCACAGAATAGACGCAGACAGCTTGATTTCTAATATTCTGTTCAATCAGTTAATCGAAATAATCGATTTTCTTTTAATGACAATCGACCTTTCGATTAATCGATCATTATGCATTCAAGTATAACATCTACACAGAAAATACTGACTAACAAATCAAATTGCTCCATCCTCCATTATTAAGAAAAGGGTTGATAAGCTGATAGTTTCCACAACAAAAGTTAATTTTGTAGATTCTTTGTATAGAAAGCTTGAATGATAGGTTCATTTCTAGCATATCCTGCTTAATCTTTATAACAGCTGTAACATATAATAGTTGCTTTTTAAGGGGATATTTCCCACAATCATTAAAAAATGCAGTGTTACACCCATTCATAAAAATTGTCCTTTAAATAAAACGAACAATTACAGACCCATATCACTCATTTCAAACATTGCAAAGATTTTTGAAAGGGTGATATTTACAAGTTACTTGATCACTCAAGGCTCTGTGCTGCAGTATTATTCGACTAGGATAAAGCATTCAGTACTGTTCACCACAGCATGTTATTAAGGAAGTTAGAGATATATGGTAATGGTATTAGAGGTAAGGCATTAGATCTCTTCAAAAGCTATATGGGCAATAGATCTCAACAAGTAAAAATTGAACATCGTTTAAGTTTACCGAAGATAGTTAACTGTGGAGTACTACAGGAAATGATTCTAGGGCCAATTCTCTTTTTAATAGGTATTAATGATCTACTTACCCCTAGTACCATATACGGTCAATTAATATCGTATGCTGACGATACTGTATTGTTTGTCAATGCTGACAATTGGGAAGATACTTAGGAGTGTTGCAGCAAAGGACTTGAGTACAATAAAAAACTGGACTGACATTAATTTTCTAACAATTAATTATACCAAAACATATTTTATCACTTTCGGTATATCAAAACACATAACCTGATTTCGAAGAAATTATTATTCATAAACTAAACTGACTGTAAATGTAACATTCGCATGACCAAAATAAAATCCATTAAATACCTAAGAATTGACATTGATCAATTTATGAGATGGCATGCGCATATCAATAATCTTGACAATAAGCTTCAAAAATTACTTTTTAAGCAACATTTATTTACTTTTTATAGAATAGAATGACAATCTCAGGTTTAGTCAGTATAACTCGAATATTTACACTATTTGTAGTTCTTTTAATAAAAGCATATCACAAGTAGGAGATGCTACTACTTAATATTTTGAGGTTAGGTGTGCTCTGTTCAATCTAATATACACCCACAATCAAGCTAATTGTGCATTTGAGTTCAAGATTAATTTGTAGCTTATTTATTTATAAGAGAATTCAGTTTTCAACTAACAATAAGTAAGAAATGTCACATAGACTTACTTACTACATGTTTCGACTTTTATTGTCATTAAAAATTTAAAGTTCATCTAGTTTTTTCTTCTGAGAAAATAAGAAACTACTTTCATGATACAACCAAGCGACAAAAGCAAATATGTTTTAAGATGTTGCTTGTATGAAGTTTACAAACCACACTAATAAAAGACTGAATATAAAAAAATATTTATTCTTCTTTCTTTCATAATGAACAATAGAAATAGATGTAAACATGGAACGTAAAAGAGTTATTATTTTATGTAATAATAAGAATAAATGAAGATTTTTTTCTAAAATTTACTTAATCATGATTTTTTAAGAAATTAATATTATTATTAATAAATTGAAAATTAAATTAAATTCTATTCTAAATAACACAAAATTACAACTAATTTTAAATTCTTAAATGATAAAAAAAGTAACTTTCATAATTCTCTGTATAATAAAAATAAAAACATTAGAAAACGTATAAAATGGAATGGAACAGATTCATTTGGTAACTTAACGGTTAGCTTCATAACCAGGAAATAAGTCTAACAAAACTGTAGATAAGTTCTCATTAACTGTAACTTTGAAATCTTTACCCAGTTCAAATCTACAGTGAGGGCAATTAAATATTTCTGCAGAAAAGGATCTTAGCAAACAAGCCTATAATACAGATAATCATCATTTAAATAAAAAACAATTCAAAAAGTATAATACCCTTACCTTACACACATTATGTTTGCATTCTGTTGATACTGGCAAATACACCACTTCTTGGCAACAAATACACATAAATAATTCTTCAATCTTTGACAAAAATACTTGTTTGCCGGCTTTAAGAAATGATCTACATTCATTCCAGAGTTTTGTATTACTTTCATCACTTTTAATAGCTTTTGCTATTTTCTCATTCAGTTTAAAAGGTACTACTTTATTTTTCTTTACAGTCTTAGATTCTTCATTACCAGTTGATCTCTTACGTTTAGCTCCTGTTTTAGGTGATGTAAGTATTTTGGCTTGTGCTTCCAGATAACCTGGTGGATACTAAATTATAAATTAGAAAATGTAACAATAACATAAACATTTTACTTACCAACATTTCTAGTTCTTGTCCACCTTTTTCCCATGGAGCAGGTTCGGGATCATCTCGTCGCAATAAGTACTTCCAAACAAGAAAACCTGATTTCCCTTTTTCTGGATAGTATTTAACAACTTTATATATTCCATCATACCGGTTACCATCTTTTGGACCATATTTTGAAAATTTACTTATTTTATAGTTGCGTACAACTCGCACTGATTTTCCAGCTTTCCAATTCTTTGCTTCAGCACCATTTTTATTAAGGGGCACATTGCAATTTAAAGCCAATGCTCTATAATCATTTTAATTAATTACAAAGTAGAAAGAAGAATATTATACAAGATGAATTCAATATTTTCAAATTTATTCCAAAAGATTACACAAATTTCATACTAACTTATTCATGCGACTAAGTACTTGATCACAACTTTGGTCAGATACTCTCTTGTTACCAGATAGATCTCGTCCACCAGAACCAGTATAAATAAATTCATGTCCGTTATCAATATCATCTTCATAGCCACCACTTAGAATTAAACTGTATGCACCATCTGTTTCACGTCCATGAATGCCAGCAACATGAGGACGGTGCACACCAGACTCTGATACCTACGATTTCATACAAAAGTATAGATTTCTTACTAATCAATTGTTAATCATTTATTTATTACTAACCTGTACCCTGTATTTCCAACAAGTCCCAACATCTACACCAGGAATGGGTCCGTAATGGTTTTTGGGAACAATGGTACATTCTTTTGTGCGACCAACACATGCCATGCCACGGCCCCAATCTCGTGCAGTTGATTCCTGTTTTGCACTAGCCATTTTTGCTTTTTTATTACTAAATTTAAGTTTGTCACCTGCCCTGACAATTTCATTCTCATCAATTTTGCATGAAGGACAATACCTATAAATTATTAGATTAGTTTATTTACTTTTTTATTTTAATAATAAATTACCAATCTTCTCCTTCTGGTGGTATTTCCAATAGAGGTGGTGTAAGACATTTAATATGATAACCAGCATCGCACTCATCACACAAAATTATGGTATTGGCTTCGTCTTTCCCTGAGCATATACTACAGCCACAGTCCTTACAAGGTTTACTTGCAACATCTTTACATTTTTCACAATAATAAATAGTTTTACCTAACAAGATAATTGAAATATTAAAGCATTTCAAAAAATAAAAGATAGAACGACTTACGTAGTGGAGGCATATCGGAATTGTAGTCTTCTGGGCGGTCTTCTATTAATATGGCTTTTTCAATTCTTTTTGTTTCATCTATGAATTTAATCGTACAATCTTGTAATTTTGCTCTATCTTTTCCAACTAATAGAAATCCTTTCAAGTTACGAACATTAATTTTTTCAATTATAAAATCATACCTTAAAAATTTAAATTTTTAATTTTTCTATTTTATTGTTTTCTTTTAAACATACCAGTATCCACGAGTTGAAGGCTGCTCAGCATTATAATTAACTAAAATAGTTTGCCCCTCTGACAATTCTTTTTTTTTATATGTATACTTTGACCGAGGTCGGATCTCATTAAAACTAACATCTGAAGTAACATCACCCGTTTCACTAAAATGTTTAAGATATCAAATAATTTATTAGAACTTCCACATACTAAACTTACTTTTCCAACTTAATACGAAAGATAACATCTGGTTCTTCATTACTTTTTTCTGGTTCTGGGTTCTCCTTTTTTAAAATATCAATAATACGAGCTTCAAACCAAGCTCCAAATTGCATATCCAATGCATCAACTGCATCTTGTATTTTAAAATATTTACTTATTCCTTTTTTTAATGTTTTTGTATCGTATGAACTAGAAGGTTCTGCATTTAAATTGCTTATACTTTGTTCACAATTTTTATTTTCGTCAACCGATTTATCGTTTACATTTTCTGTATCAACTTTAACCATTAGTTGAATTACATCATTCAATTGTATATCATAGTCCATTATTTTCTGATCATCCGTTAACTAAAAGTAAATTAAAACTTTGAAACATTTTTTTCAGTAATTTCCAAATATATTAACAATGAAAAAGAAAAGACAAGATTTTTTGTGTATTTAGTTTATTATCATATTATGTAAACAAAAACCTTCCTAGAGACATAGGTCCAATTTGCAAGTTACCTAAATGCAGGTATTCAAAGTTATGCATCAAATTAACATTCGAATTCGAAGTGTTTGTTAGCATAGCTGTTGCAAGTTCAATGCTTGCTGTACAAGGAAAAAGTTGATACCAGATGCATGTTAGCATGGCTAACATCTATTTTAGAATGCAGCATGCGATGTACGACAGGCAAACGGCATCATTTAAACAATTTCTGTAATTTTGTTTTGTTTTTAATGAACTATGCAAAATAAAACAGAAATAGTTTTTTAATTAGCTCCTTATCAGTTCTCTAATAACATCAACTCCACATAAATCCATTATTTTGCAATTAAAAGTAAGTACATATAAGATGGAGTATACTAATAGCTTGAACTGTAATTTTACATACCTTTCTTAAGTGTCTAATAAACACTAAATAAAATTTTTTTGAACCAAATTTTACAAGAAACCTGTTGATTCAATTTATGCATATACATAGTATAACAAAACGATTTTTATTAGTAACGTATGTAATTTGTAGTTTTGCAGAACATTTTTCACTGAATAATTATTTATCCTTAGAATAAATAAAATTACTCACCTGTTTACCCTTATAAAACAGTCTTTGTTTAGATACATCCACTTTGGTTTCGTCAAATATAATTTTGCGTAAATCTTGAATTAATGCCATTTTTGAAATATTAATAATTACATCACCTTCATCATGTTTCGCAAACAATTTACGAATTTTCAAATACATTTTTACAATTTAAACGTTTCACTGCAATTAATGACCGTTACTATCAAACTCGTACAATGTTTTGCCGGAAAACCCGGGAAACAAGTCAACGAATTTAAACGAACATAACCTATCTTATTCGAATTGCAGGTAGTGGCTCTAATACCACCATTATTAGACAATTGATTTATTAATTTCTAGTAAAAGGTTATAAATAACTTTGTATGTAAGAAGAGTTGTGAATTAGTTTTTTAATAATTTTAAATAAATACTTTTATTTAACAAAAAACTATTTATATTAGAGATTCTTTTCTATAAATTAAGATGAAGAAGTTTGGCAACTACGTATGGATGTGCATCAGCTAGCGCTGAACTTTAAACAGTAAATAATAATATCGAAGTTAATTATATTTGAGCTTGTAAACAACAGATAGGGCTGTAAATAGAACGTTCTATTTAAATTCGTAATGAAATTACAGCAGAGAACATTTTACCAAGTTATTCGTCACTTTTAAGATGTCGCGACGTTGATAACCTGGCCTGTAAAAAGAAATCGAATTTCGATGAAATCATACCACTACTGCGCGAATAACATCTTTTCATCATAACGAGTTTTGAAAAAGCATTTTCGTACTTGCTTTATTACTATCTTGCTCTAATAATAATCAACAGAAAAATAAATCTCTAATCGGTAATAAAATTTCAAGTGCCCGGCTTTTATATAAAAGAAAAGAATTAAATGAAGTATAAGAAAATGACCGTTGTATTAACAGAACAAGAACAAGAGAACAAGACTTATAAGATAATTCATTAAATAATCACTGTCTATATTCTATATTCGAAATCAGTAGCCTTTACTATTTATGGAAAGTTTACATACGGCAGCGCTTAAATGTTCAATAAAACCTTTCCACCTCTTTTTTAAATTTTACCTTTTTGTTTTGACGTCACACTAATACAGTCAATAATGGTGCTTCGTTATATCTATGCCGCGAAGTATCATAAATGGGGCGCGGATGTCCTAACTTTCCCTTTATATCGGGTGTCTAACATAATACATATCTACTAAGAATATAAGCGTCAGTGATACATCGTGTTACAAGCGAAGCCTGCAATGACCAGTGTGCCCAATAATTATAATAATTGTTCAGAATTACGACCTTTAGCTTGAACACATAGTCTAACACATCAAATCTAAAATTGGACACACGCTTGAAGATGACCTCCTTGCTGAGTTCTTTATACAACGTTGTATATTCTCTTGGGTAGCAATCTGTTATTGATAAACCAATGATTTCATACGCCCCCATAAATAAAAATCTACCGGATTTAAATCCGGTGATCTCGGAGGCCAGGCAACCGGGCCTCCACGACCGACCCATCGACCAGGAAAAACGGTATTTAGATATTGTTGTACCATTCTATCATAATATGAAGGAACTCCATCATGTAGAAACCACATACGCCGATGGACATCTAAGGAAATTCCTTTTAGCAGCTCCGAAAGATCGCTTTGCAGCCATTCAGTTGGGCAAGATAAATGGGCCTATTAGCATACCATTTTGTAATTCCAGCAAAAACATTGATTGAAAATCTCAGCTGATAATTGGACCTGTGTATGATGTGAGGGTTTTCTACATCTCAGTGGTGCATATTGTGGAAGTTTATAATTTCATTCTTTGTAAAGGTGGATTCATCCCAAGCCAATACAGTAATCGGAAAGTTGACATTCCTCAGATTCTGTTCCAAGAACCATTCACAACGAACACGGTGTTCAGCATCCCTTGGTGCTACTTGCTAGAGCTTGTACACGCTGCACTACGTGTACAGTAACTATTCGTGCATCGTTCGTCAAACAGTAGATTGTGTGGTATTGACTTCCTGAGAAATTTGGCTTGTGCTTAAAGTGGGATCTTCTTCAATTAAATTCATAACTTCATCATCAATAGCTTGCCTGTTTCTTCGAGGTCCTCCCTCACGTCCTTGTCGTGGCTGTAGTTTGCCCAAGGTACGTACTGTTTGAATGCGAGACAAAAACGTTGGAGATGTAGGATGCCTTCTACTGGGAGAACACTCTGCATACAATCGCGCAGACTATTATCATGCCTACAAATTCTTCATTTGTATACATTCTTTAATTCAGCACAAAATGGAAAATTATGGAAGATGGTTTAATCAATTACCAACCTTTGACACTACGTAAGGGATATAAGATGATGGAATTAAACAAGTAAGTATTTCTTTTTTCGTAAGTAAGTAAAGCATTTAAAATGACAGAACGTCACTCAGACAAGTTTTGTACAAAGCTCAAAGGCGACTACAAAGTTAACTACTTTGGAATCAGAAATGGTCAAAATCAAAGTGCTAGATGAATATGTTAGCAAAAACTTTCAGATATCAAATGGTGGGTCCAATTATTTAAAGGTTTATATCTTCGAAACTATGCATATTTTGTTAATGCAATTTAACGTAGATCAGTTTCTTTCATGCCCCCTTCTTACTCTGTAAAAGAAAAAAAAACAAGTTGAGAATCACTCTGTAGAGTAAAATATGCCAGAAATTTCTCATAGTTTTTTTCCCCTTCCAAATTTCAAGTCGTTTTCCTTATAGATAGAATGTGTTTTTATATAAACACAAAAGATTTTGTACTTTACATCAACCCCTATATGTTGATATATTCAATTTATATTTCAAAATATGAAATTTACCGTAAACGCCCGTTATAATTTTTACAATATCCAGTATATGTCATCAATCTGGCAACAGCGATTCGCCCACTATCATTATTTAATCCGTAATAAGCCATGAAAGACTGGTTTATGTGAGGTGTGGCTAAGAAAAGGTTAGATTGTATTGTTGCTACGATGGATCTGAATTTTTCGGTATTTCAGGAACCCCGAGGGGTTATGCGAGTGTTGCATTTGGTGAGTTACTTAATTATTTACATGCATAGTTGCTATACTTTCCAGATCTTATCAGTTGATATTACACTTGCAGCAATAACTGCTTATTAGTCTTTAATGTGTTTATGATGGTACCATAATTGTTCTCATTGAATTTCAGATATTTTCAATATCTGCGTTTGCTTCTGTAACAGAATTTGGTGGAAGTGTAACCTTTAACTGTAAGTTTGATAATAAACCCAGTGAATATGTTTATAAGTATGATTATCCGTTTCAACTGAATCTGAACGATCATGAGTTGAATCCTGGGAATATTACCGAATGTCATCCTAAAGTGTCAATTATTGGAGACTTTTCTTCTGATGCTAGATTTTTTGTGGCTACTGGAGTATTAGCCCTGTTATTTACTCTTGCGATTATATTTGTATATGCCAAATTCGATAACATGTATAAAACAAATAATCAAGTACCACTTATTGTAAGTATTATGTTATTTGAATGTTGTATTTTATATATAAAGGCATTTTACAGGACTTTGTAATAACTGTGATCTTTGCTGTTTTGTGGTTATCAAGTAGTGCTGCGTGGGCTAATGGATTAAGTGGCCTTAAACATGCGACAGACTCAAATACTATTGGATGGAAAGGAATAAATGATACGTGTAAAAAGTGTCCAGTTTCCATATCAGCTTTTTCCACTTTAAATATATCTGTGGTAAGACTATAAAATTTATATTTCATAATAAGGCAAACTGTTTGAAGACATCAAACGTTGCAAAAGTATAGTAATGGATTAAAACCAAAAGTCAGTCCTTATTTTGTGAATTAAGTCTACTAATCATTTTTTTTTTTATTTAAAGGTTCTGGGTTTTCTGAATTTCTTCTTATGGGCAGCTGATCTTTGGTTTGTATATAAAGAAACGGCATGGTTCCAAGGCAACCAGGGGGTAATCACATCTGGAGTGTAATTGTATGTAATTATGTTTGAAGATCTGATTAACTAGTCCCTTGCATGTTGCAGCAATTGAACACTTGTTTTTAAATACTTAAAAGTAAATACTGATTGCACATTAAGAGAAAACTTTAAAGTACACAGTGTATAAAATATACCAACAAAACTTTAATGTGATTAATATCACTTTTATATCAATTAATAAGTAAACTTTGGCTGTGCAAATTTAGTAATCTTTTGATGTGCAGATCATAACACCATGAATTTTAATAATAGAGTAATAGAGTGACATGTGAGTTAATTTGTTTAGTTACTACTTAATTTAAAACGTATAGATAAAAAATAAGTAGAGATCTAACATGAAATATTAAAAGGAGAAAGTTGAGGTAGCTTTTAGTAAGTTAGCATCAGAATGAGTGTCTACAAAAGGATCAAAGTCCTTATTAATTTTGAGAATTGTTAAGTTGTCCAAATTAGTTATTTTCAAAGCAATTATTGTTTGCTGTAGTACTGACTTAAATGTTGAAGGAACCTTACTTACAATTCTAGATGCATTATGTTAAATGAATATTATTTTCCTTTGTTTTGCAATATGAAATTATTTTGGATCAGCAAGGTTAGATTTCATAACAATTGCAATTTTGCATTTTTTAAATCAATACATACATTATTAAACGTATGCTTATCATATAACTGTTTTAATTGTTTGGAATGTTAAATATGCTATTTGTTATTATTCTGATATTTACCTCTGCCACTAAGGAAAACCATGAAAAACTTTTATGAGAACAATCAGTAAACCTAACATGGCAGCAAAGACATCTGATCATCTTATTTTGTACTCAAGGTCGGCCATGGAGAAACAATGTATAACATTCCTTAATAGACACAATTTACTGCAACTACATTTGTCTTTTACCATTTCTCAAGTAAGCTTCTTTGATAAAGGATTGGTATTCTAATTTAAAGATTAGTCTGACAGATAATTTTTTCATAATTTGACAGTTTAAATTATGATATTCAGATAAATATTACATGCCTAATTGAAGGGCTTTGTCTTCCATGACCAGAGTTGAGTATGAATTTTTTGAATCACTGTAAGTAAGGTTATGTAAAGAATTGAGGTCAATTCTTATCTAATGACCTAAATCTTGCAGTTTGTTTCAATTTGTTGTAAAAGACTAGGATGACCAAATTTGAATTTGCTACTCAAGACAAATAGTAACAAACATCTGGATGTTAAAAGTTTTTATTGATTGTCAGCACTAAACTAAAATCCAGTCGGTGATTAAGCCAAGACGGGAAATCATGGGTAGGAAGAATATTATTGTCATGCCTTTCTAAGCATTAAATTTTGTTCATCAGGCTATTCTGTTTCATAGAAATGGATTCTTGTAAATTTGGACAAAATCAGAATGCGTCCAGGGAAATACGAACATCTAGTCACTCTCTTCTTAAAAGTCAATATAATTCTTATTTGATTTGAAGACATTGTAGCAATAAAATATGGAACAGAAAATATGAAGTTCCTACAGCAAGCAATATTAAGAGAGATGTGGAAATTTTAATTTTTTATTTGCCAGTAAAATTAAACTTCTACATAAAAATGTTTTGAATTGTAAAAAGATCTATTGTTCACAATTTACTAACAGCTGAGAGCAGTAAAGTGTAAGAGATTATAACATCAAGATTATACCTAAGACTAGTCCAGAAAACATGCATGTGAGATTTAAAGCAATAGTACCATGCACTCACAGTAAGTGGAACACCTTTAACCTGGAAGATCAAGCAGCTGGCGTTTGGTACAGAAGACTACTTGCTCTCTTATATCTTTTTAATTTAATTAATAATTCAATATATTCTAATTGTTTGTTAGGTTTGTTGTACTCCCAGGGTCAACCAGTTGATCATTTGTGCACATTCTATATGTCATCCCACTACTTATCTAAATTGTATGAAGATTTATTAATCCTACATTGTCTTACAAGAGTGGAGATGATCTTGCACAGAAATAATGCAACCATTGCAACATTATTGGACTGTGGTTATGTCTACTAGGCAATCAAATATTATCTCAATATGAATTTAATCTTTAGCTTTTCCCAATGTAAGTTAACTTTAGCCAAAGCCTAACCTTAATGTAACATAACGGTGACTGGGCGATGCATGCATACTAATCAAGTATTCATGTACCCCTCTGGTGCGAACAACATGAGTAGAAAATTGACAAGGAGTCCAAATAATGCTGTTGATGAGTTATTGTCAAGGTGAACTGTGTTCACAACAAATTTAACAGAAATTGTAGTAAACGTAGACAATGAATTTTCTGAACCTGAAGATTCTACAAAGACACTTTGGAATGATGGACCATACTCTTATTAACTGTAGAAAAATTCATTTCCAAATTAATTTATGCATAAAATTAGGCAATAATACCTTATAAAATTGGTGGGGAGTTAAACTATCATCCTGACTGACTTTAACAATAGATAATGTTGCGTAAAGTTTATAATAATTGATTTGCTTAAATACATATTAGGTTGTAATAATTTGCCACTTAAGTGATTTAATATGTTCCCATCCTGATTCATAATGTTGAGTCGACTTTTTTCTCTTTATTGAATTAGAAGTTAGTTATCTTTGCAGTATACTTACAGCTGTGGTTGATTATAAATAAAATATGCCAAAAAGTAGTTTTCCTCTATTAGGATTCATTCACTGATTGTAAGTGTTCTTCACCGATGATTCGTTTCTAATTCCACTGTTGTACTCTTTATCTTTTGTATTAAACATTTATGCCTTGTATCTTGCTGTGATAAATATCATTAAGATATTGTAACAGTTTTCTAAGTGGCTACCCACTTTATATAACAAAATCTATAGCAATAAACTCTGTTTTTCATTAGGAATAAATGTAATAACTATATGTGTGATGAAAATAAATAAAATAATTATAGTGATCCTTTATTATTATTATTATTATTATCATTATCATTATTATCATTAAATTAATTGTCACTATATTCTGATGCTAGCAATAATACAAAGTATTCATTCAGAAATCTTTTAGATAAATCTCTACCTACTTATATGTAAATTCTAGCAGTGATAATTTGTGGCTCAGGTTAATTAGAACCTTTTAGAGGCATTTAGTTAAACAGAGGTATAATTCCTTGTAATATGACCATATTGAATTGCTATTTCATGCCTTATTAAAGATAATAAAAAATGAACAATTGACATAATGTATTAAGCAATACCTAAAACAGAATTTCCTTATACTAGAACACAGATTGCCTTTTTAGAAATTTTTTGTTACATTTTTCAAACTAAATGTGTATACGGACAAATAACATATCTTGCTACTTTTAATCACTCTAAAATCAAAACATGTAGAAACATCAAACTCTTTATCATTCATGCATATCAAATAAGCTTTTGGATAAAAGGGGACTTAACCTGAACTTCTCATTTCTGCTTTGTAATTATTTTTAATGCTGGTTCTGTTATGTGTGTTTGATCAATGTGACTATAGTATGTCTTAAACTGAGATTATATAGCAAACAAATTATCTATCTTGCTTGAAAATAAATTGTTTATTGTACTTCTGTCATCTTGCAAAGTAACTAGTTCCGATCGGTATTATACCTCTAGTTTAATTAGATTTCTTATATTAGAATTCACTTATACAGGTTCATAACATTTTAGAATTGTTCATAAATAAATTTAGCGTGTTACTGAATGTTGCTGCAAAAAGATGATAGAAAGATAGGCAGAAATAACTTAGGCAGACTACTTCAGATAACAAAGAGTACGTCATACTCTAATTATTCAGTATTCATAACAGGTTGTTTGTGTGTTTTGCTTTGTTTTTTTTTATCTTGTTCTAAGAATTTGTTTCAATTTAAAACCAAAGATCGTTATTTGAGAAACAAAATTATATATCAGATTAGATCGTCAGATATTGTAATAAAATAGTACTCATGTCAGTATATTTAGCTTTACAAATTGACCACCATTATAATGTACAACACCTATATTAAGAAAATTTTGTTTTTATTGTGTGAATTATTTTTGTATGTGCGTTTTTTTGTATGAAATATTATTACAAAATAAAGTTTGTTTGTTTTATAATAAATTTAAATCTTACTTTATATATGATGCAATAAATTAAAACAAATATTATTATAAAAAGTTTATTTATACACAATTAGCATCTAGTAATTAGAAGTCTTTAAGTCAATTAATGTTCAAAAATAATAAATAGTTAGTCATAAGATTAATAACAGTAATAACAACAAAAATACTAAAAAGATTAACAATATTTCTGTACAAATAACAATGAAGTGAATGTTTATACTATTGTTTGTGGACCTCGATAAGAAAAGATCAGTGTCAATCCAAATGTTATCCTCTTTTTTTGGTGCTTTCATATTTTGGAGATTTAAGAGTTTAGCCTGTAAAAAGATCATGAAAATAAGTCAAGAAATTTAAATAAAGACTATAATAACAAAGTTGATATTGTTTATCCAATTTTAAAGTTCTGTTAATAGTTTTACAGAATTTTTTAAGTATGACATAACCTCAAACTATCTACAAAGAAACAACCTAATGAAAATGAAAGTCCAATTGGCCAAAGGAATGATAAAGATTACTTAAGGTTTTCTATAATAATATATTTTGCAAAGTTTCGAAGATCACTAATTGAATACAATAAATCGATTTCTTTCCAAGTGTTTGAAGTCCTGGAGTGATTACACCAGAACCGTGCTTAGCATGTAAAAATGTATAAGATAGAGAAGACAGTGTGACTCATTAATGCAGAAACACAAAACTGTTCAATCGAGTTCATTTTGCAAATCGGGGCGTGCTACATATTGCATTACGTTCGTCTGGTTGCAAAGTGCTTGCAATTTGCTCTTCTGTCTTGTTTTATTTGTGATACGCCTATGGCGACATGCATTCGCGTCAATTTCGATGATTCACACTGCGTTCTCTATTTGATACATTTCTAGCTTGCAGTAATTTCGTTTACAAATATCAACATAACCTCATTTTTGTTATGTTTCTGTTCTGTTTAAGCAATAACTGGTATAGTGGATTTAGAAATTGTGCAATAATTTGTATTCATTATTTCTATTATTTCCTAAACCTTGCCTCAAAAGACAACACAAAAACAATAAACCAACTTTGTGTTCCAAGGAGCTAGAGATGACGCTAAGAGTACAAAGCGCCAATAAAAAGAAATCATTTAATACCCAAGCACTTCTGAGTAATTTGCGTGGTAAAAAAGAAAGCCCTCAATATTAATTAAATGTATTAAGAATCTTAACTAAAGTTTTGATAAATAAATACAGTAAACTTAACCTTACTAATTCAAAGAAACTAATTCTGTTCCAAGGGTTGTCATAGGAGGTTGTCCCCAGAAGGGTTACTTTGATCTCCAGAGACAAATTTATTACATCCAATACAGCATTTAATATAAAGAAAAAGAATAGAGAAAAACTGAAAGAAGTCTGGAAGGAACAAGACAGTGTTTAAGAATCTTAAAATAGGTTGATTCTTATTCCTACTCTCTTGAGGAGGAAACCTTTACTGCAAGTTGGGCTGAATTAACTTGTTATGATCTCAGAGACAATGAACTTTTTTATGCTTAACATCATTTTAAAGAACCTTTAATATTGGATGAACAACATTATGGCATCATGAAATAACACAACTAACTTAAGACTCCCAGGAACACTTGGAACCCTCTGAATGGAATTATTACTTTCAGTTCTTAACATATTGGAATCATGAGATTTAGTCATGTAATCGGAATCTGTTCTTAAACCAAACAGTAACTCAGCTGGAGCTGCAGTTCTTTGTCGAACTTTTGATTTGCCACTTTGGGATGTTTCAGGTATAGTTAACCTGTAATATATAAAAAAAAATTAATATTTTACTATAAGTACATAAATAACTGATATATACTGCTCAATGGGTGATCCAGATCTACTTGAATTAGAACTTGTACCGTCATTTGCATTACTGGATACACTTGTGATCAATTCTCTAGCAAAAACTGGATGTTCTGTGTGTAAAACATGGTCTAGTAGTTGACCTTTAACAGCATTTTCTTGCCGTAGCTAGAAATACAAATGCAAAGAATAATATAAAATATAAGAATATTTAAATAGTACGCAAAAGATTAATTTTGAACGAGTTAAAAAAAGATTCAAAAAGATTTTGTAAACATCTGAAATAAATGAGGTTCATTCAACTCGAAATCAATTTAATTGTAGAATTATTTCTAGTTTTAAACTTGAAATACAGGAATTTGAGTAAAAAAACTAAACTAATATGCTTAGTATCTTCAATAAAGTTTTATAAATTTATTCGTGGTTTTTTTATATAGATGATGTAAATTTTATCAGTATTATCAATTCAATTCTAAAATTACGTCTTCTCTAATATTATTTTATTCCAAATTATTGTTTTGAATGAGAACGTTTAAAACTGGAATTTTGTAGTTATAAATACAATTTACCTCTGCTAATGTTGCATCACATTCTTTCAATTTAGCATCTCTTTGTGCGACTGCATGATTTTGACTAAGAATCATTCCAAATAATTTTTCTATTAAGTACTTTGCTTCATGTACATCAATCATAGTATCTACAATCTCTTGAATACCATTCGATTCACCATTATCTTGTGTTTCTTCAATTTCCATTACATTATGTTGTGTTTCACTAATGGTTTCTTGTACATAATTAATATTCTCTTTTATATCTTCTATAAGACTATCTAATTGTACAGTATCTTGATTCTTCTCTACAGCGTGCTTTCTACGTTCTTTAAGTACCTCTAATTCTTTACCTAGATTTTTGTAATTTTAGTAAAGTATTTAAAAGAGAAATGTAAATTTTATAGCTGTAAGCAAAAGACCTTGTGTAGTTGAAAATTCATTAGATTGTGTACTATTTAAGAACATAATGACAATTTTTTCCATACAATCAATTTATATAAATTATAAGGTAATAATTTTATGAAGATCAAATAATATAAAATGTTGAAGTTTTTACGGCCACTATGCATATATTCATGCAAGGATAAGTATGTCACAAGGAAACATTAGCAATGCACTTATGATTGATGACAGTCCTAATCAGTGGTTCATTATAAAACAATTTCTATCTGTTAATGATATTGTAGGACTTATAATTTTAAATTAGCGCATTAGTTTAAAGACTATAAACGAATTAATTAAAACCGTTCTATTAGCAATGTCATACACTTACTGTTCCTGTTTCTACTTTTGGTATTTTATGTTATTAAATTAGTAATGCTAGTTTTATTATAACTTAATAAAATTAATTAAATTGAAATGCATGTTTCTTTCTTTCTTTACAATGTAACAGTAAAAATTTATTGAACAAAGAAGAATTAATTATTTATTGTAGGTCAAGGAAATATTTGTTGTTATTCGCTACTTTTTTTAAGGTTAATATTAATAACATAAAGGGCAAATGAGCAACTTTTTTCCCTTGATAAATTGAATCTACAAAATATTTCTCCTTGTTTAGTTTCATGTTTAAACTTGTATTTAAACGCACACATTTTGCTGGCTAAATAATGTGACCTCACAGAGGATGATGATGATGATTATACAGTTGATTTTGATTTTTTTACAAAATATATATCTTAGCGAATAGAAGGATATGCTTTCCAAAGTTTAAATTGTCTACTGCGTGGCCATAGGAATTACAAGATTTCTTGAATTTACTGTAAACAGATTTACTACAGAAAATTGTAATTCTTTTGATATTAGTAATATCATGTTGACTTAAATATTAGATTTATTTAATGTCAAACCCGTAACCTATCTATTTTTGACAATTAATCGACACCATTTTGTTAATTTATCCAAATAGCCTGCATAAGATTATATAGAGCTAGGTTAGGATAGTCTTGTCAAAATCTAAAATACATTGATGCTATATGGAAAAACCATGGAGAAAAAGATAGGTAGCCTATATATGCGTACATAAATAAATTCAACACTTTTATATACAAAAAGATGTGCAAATTACTATAAATTGATGGTATCATTATTACGACATTAAAACAGTGTCAAAGAGAATTATCACACTACATAAATAAAATACATCAATGTTCAATATATTATAGAAGCTCTTTTGCTTATCTATAAAAATGATTGTTACATAATACAAACCTAAAGCTTCACGTTTTTCTAAAAAGTGTTCCATTCTAACTTCTTGTTCCACAATACCTCGTTTACTTGCTGCAATATTATTTATGCACTTCTCAACCTTGAGCCATTTTTGTTTAGCAAATTTCTGTGAAAAAGCTTTTGTTGGAACCCTTCCCGAAGCTTTTACACTAAGTCTTCCCATTTGATTCTTTCTTAACAACGAAACTTCTTCTTGTTTACGTTTTAATACCTGGTCCTTTATCCTTCGTTCAGCTTCCATAGTTTTAATCATATTGGCATTCTTTCTACCTTCTTTTCTTAATTGAGCTATTTCTCTCATTCTTCTCATTTCTGATTCCTTATGTCTCTGTGATTCTTCTTTCATTTTATTTATCAATTTTACCTTAGCTCGTTTCATTTCAGCTAATTCATTTTTAAAGCTCTGCAATTGATTTTCTTTATCATTTTGTTGCCTAAGCAAACGTGTATGTTCTTTCTGGGCAGATTGCAGCCTTTTAAGTTCTTTTTGCATGTCGCTTAATTTTCTTGTATATTCTTCCTTAACTTTCTTAACTTTATCATCTGTACTTGGATGTGCCGAATATGATTGTAGTACTTGGTCCCTCTCTTCTTGCGTGTTACGAATACGTGTTTGCAATTGAACTAATTTTTCTTCATAGTGTTGTTTCATAGATTGCATACGACGCTGTGAAAGTTCTAGTTCATCGATCAGTTTCTGCTTCATATCAATATCAGTAGTTAAACTTATGAGCTGATCATTTAAGGTCGAATTTATATCCTTTTCTTCACTATCACTATCCATTTCTCCATCACTATTTTCACTACTATCAGATTCTATTTCTGATAAACGTCTATTTTTTTGTAACAATAATTTTTCTCTTTCCAAATCCTTTTTAGCTTCTTCTAATACTGCAGGAATTTCACCTAGCGTTATATCTATTATACTTGGTGTAGTATTATGATTTATATGAGTGTCGTGTGTTTTCGATATTTGTTTTCGAAGTACCTCACAAGTATAATTAGATTCAATTAGTTTAGCTTGCAGGTCTTCGATCTCTTTCAAATAAGACTGCACCATATCTGTAACGTGATTATCTGTTCCCGATCCAATCCAAGCTCCAGTAGCTTTTTCAGTTAGTAGAGCTGTATTTTTGGACGTAAGGGCGTCTATAGTTTCCTGCATTGCTTTAACCCTAGTTCGTAAATTATTTAATTCGTTCTGGAGCATTGTATTCTCATAGAACATATCATTGACCATTTCGCTACCATCTTTGCCTATAACTCGTTTACCTTGTTTATATTCTGTCAATTCCAATTGTAACTGTGCAATTTGTTGCCGCAATTGTGTAATAGTTCTAGAACTCTTATCTTGATTAATGGTAACTCTATTTTTAATATTTCTAGCTCGATTAGCGTACTTTAACGTATTTAAAGTCTCCATGAAATCTCGATCGCTGGGACTAACGCAAGCAATCATCACAGTTTTGCTATTACCACCTAGACTGTCTTGTAATAAACGGGTTAATTTCGAATCTCTATAAGGGATATGTAAGGCTTTTTTACTTTTATCCCCTAGAGCAGATATAACGTTCCCTAAAGCCAATAAACCGCAATTAATAGAAATCCCCTCTTTAGCCCTTTCTCCTGTCGCTCCCGTTCGTTTTAATCTTTCGGAACCAGCTAAATCAACAAAATGAAATTTTGCTGAAAGAGTTTCAAACTCATTACCACTCCCATCATCGGATTGTACAAGTCTTTGTTGTTTTATGTGTAGAGTAAATATTGCATGTGAACGACTAGATTGCGTATTCATTTGTGTACTAGCTGTCGTACGAGAAAGTGCACCTACACGAAGACATTGCAGTGCTTCCTCTGCAGATGTCACAGTTTTTAAACTGATTCCTTTTATGTTTATACCTCCAGCTAGATCTTCGTGTATTTTGTATACTTTTTCCTAAAACAATAATTGTGTTTTATATATACATTTTGATTTTAAATAAAAGATTTCCGTCTTTTATTTTAAAAAATGCAAAACAGATTACTGAAGCAGAGAATTCAAAACCAACACATGTATCAGAGTTAACGGAAGTTACAATTCGATGAACAAAGCTATACAGTTTTATAATAATAATGCAGTATATGAACCATGTCAAGTTGAAAATAATTATAGGATCAGGTTGTTAGTCTTTATGAATGAATAATTACTACATTCATCGTTATCATACATGTTATAAAACCTTAATGATACAAAGAAATGTGAAATTACAAGGGATGCAAAAAGTTGATACTAATTTATTCTTGATAAAAAATAAACTTTTTGTCAGAGGTGAAATTTTGAGTAATGATGCACGCGAAATGATCATTTAGACGAAACTAACGGTTTTTAATTTAAACAAAAACATAATTTTAGTTTTATTGTTTAATTATGTCATATTGATAGGAAACGTTGGATGAATTTATAAGACATCACTGTTTTAATAGGTGTAGGACGTAACTTCAACAGAATATTAAAGAGGTACTTCGTAAGATTGTGTTAATTTTCCTACATGTAAAGAATAAATATTGACCGAATATTTAAACGTTATTTAGATCCTACGCGAATTCTATATGGTTTGGCCTTAAAGATCACACATAAGTTTTGTTATTTGAGTGATATGTACGATACTCTTGCATAAATTTGCATTAATGGTAGTAGAAGACATATTTAGATTAATCGTCGAACTAGTCATTATAGAAGAGCACTTAGGAAAATATAAAGCAAAGGAATGACTAGAAGACTTAATGCGATAGGCAGATGCTTGACAGACTGATTTCTCAAGCACAAACAGTGGGAGCAATTGCGTGTGCAGCAGAACAGCTTACGAAAAGTTGACTATTTTGACATGCATAGAATGATGCGTAACGGAGATTGAAAGGGTTAAGGTGATGACTACTGACCAAAAATCGAGTGCAATTTCTATGGTAGGCTCCATATAAACTATATGTCTTGATTTCAAAACTTAAAAAAGTGACATCACTACCACTACTATACATGTGATATTACGATTAATGATGTGCCGCTACCTGTCAGCGATGTGCCGAAATTATACATGTCACTTTCTAAGATTTTGAAGCTATAAGTGCCATACAGAAAGCTAAAAATATACCAACAAAGAATCGTATGTCTGGGATGAGATCTCAATTTCGGTATCTGATTGTATACAAGGTGTTCAACAATTTGCGTAGTAGATTTTGATCTTTGCTCTTGAAAACACCATTGAACTTTCAACCGGATGGTTCTATTACAGTATAGGGTGGTCGAGAAACGCAAACTGTTAACGTTACTTAAGAAAGCAGAGCGTTACGTTTCATACCACATTCTACCTGTTTTTAACCAACAGGGTGGATGCTCAAAGAACAATCTTCACCTGTAATCTCGATTTCAATTCATAAGTTGATCAGAATTTTAGTTTTTCCTTAGATTTGCTCTCTATAAATTGTGACATAGAATTTACTTCTGATAAATTAAAAAAACATAATTAAAATCTAAACTACAAGTGAAAATTAATGTTTGAATATCCACCCTGTATAGGAGAGAATCTGTTGATTCAAGGTAGATGGATTTGTGGTGTCAAAAGTTGAAATTTCGATAAAACTAGTACTGTGCAACAAGCAATTAAATAACCTTGAAACGATTTAGTTTAATCCCCTATAATACTGCTGTAATCAACCACGAACAAGAGGGAGGAAATATTAAGGTACAAAAAATATGAAAAATAAAACAAAATATCGGTTTGTCACGCTTATATAGAACACATTCGAATTTTGCTTTGATCATCAAGTTTAAAAACCTGTGATTTCAACACAAAAATAAGACAACTCAGTTATTGAATGATGTGTTTGTTCATTGATATTGCTAACTGAGTTTCATGGACAGTTTTTCATAATTCTGTAATATAAAAATCAATCCCCTGGATTCTTAAACAAAATACTTGTCAGTGATATCGTAATGTATCATTGCATTTATTTTAAGTGGCGCCCAACATAAGGCTTTAGAAAGCTTCCCAAAGACAAACTTACATGACTCACAAACAATGCGAATTTTAAGTCTTTCAATTGATATTCAAAAAAAGTTCGACTAAATACATTATCAACACTAAAACAACAAAGGAAAAAGGGAAGATGATAGATGATACGTTGAGTGGAGGATGATAAAAGTGAAGAGCACCATTCAATAAGATTCACTTAGCAAATTGAATAATTTGAAATTTACGTTTTTGCAGAATACATCAAACATCTAAATACGGCTAAAATTACTCTTTTGTTTGTGTTGACGACACATTAGAAAACGTCATCGTAAACCTTGATACGTCCAAGTCATTTATGTATATTTAAATACAATGCAATTGTTTTTATCTGATTATTTTGTTTTGCTGAGTAATTAAACATTAACTCGTTTCCTAGTTTCTCTGCAATTTTAAATTTAAAAAGTTTTTAATAAAAGTTGCACATCAGCATATCATATGTATACTTTTGACAACGTTTACCTAAAACTTTCTTTTTTTTTGTTGACAAATATACAGAGTAATAAACATAATAGTAAAACTATTTTACATTTGCACAATTACTGTTTATTATTACTGTTTGGATTAGTAGTACACGGGTGATTGATGACTTAGTTTTTACTACTTTTACTATATTAATGTAGGTCACGGTTTTCTGGCGTCTGTGTTTTAAGAACATTTACATCCAAATATGCTAACACAAAAAATTCTTTTTACGAGACACTTGTCTAGCAATTTTCTAAATGTTTTAACGTACAGGGTGGTCATAATACTATTTGTTTTGTTTTTGTAATGCTTTTCTTCAAATAATTATTCCAAACAACAAGAAGAAAGAAAAGCAGAAATAAATGATCGTTTTCATAAAGTGGACCGAAACGATATTTTCAGGAACATCGAACCCCAAGCTGTTGAAGCGTGATAAAATTCTAAACGTTTCCAAATGGATTTTTAGTGGTGTATACTTTGGGACCTATTATTATACGAACAACTTGACTCCAACTTGTTAATACATCCTGCCATAAATCACACAAAGTCTTGAAAACAACGTGCTTATGGGATATTGAAGGCATTTTAAGGGCTAGCGTAGAATTCTCAATTTTTTTACTTTTTATTTGTGAAATAGGTAAGCTTTTAGATATTTTTGTGTATTGATAATGCGTAATACCTCTCATAGCATTAGCAATTCAAATTAAACACCCTATTAATGAATAAAAAATTTTATAAAAACTCACGCTATAACATTGTAGCTTATGTTTGGAGGAATTTATTTAATGATACGAACGAGAATAACATTTAATGACCTTGTACTCAGTATAACCTCTGCTCTGCATATAATAGCCCTGCACTTTTGCATTTATATTTTAGCTACAACATATTTCTATTTAAACAGTGATGTCATCAAACTCCGACTAAATAATTACATAATTAATAATGAAAAAATCAAACAATTGTTGATTTATGATTTGGTTACGAAGGAACACCCACGCATACGGTAGAATTATTTTGAGTTATTCAAAATATTGATTAGTACCTGAAAATAATAATAATCAAAAATTCGAATTTTGAGGGAAATTTTGCATTTACTCAGTTCTATTTGTGGCTAGCGTTGAAATCGGACCCTTGTAGTTGTACAAGAGAAGGGGAAATTGAATTTGTGGTGGTGACCAAATTCAATGGAATGTATATTATATACACGGTGATCCCAAAAATAGATATTTCAGTAGAATTTTAAAATCTTACAGGATGTGGATAACGAGGAACTTCATTCTCCAGCATCATTTTAGATTTAAAATAAATTGACTATAAAGACTAAATTGACTATAAAGACAAAATTGAAATAGAAATATAAATTAAAAGATGTTAACAAACTTTTTGGCCTTGCTTATTTTGAGGGTCGTTAGTCAAATATTTATATTCTAATAGATTTTCATTTTTTCTTCCTAATTTACCACGATGACTGTTCATTAAAAAACTGGTTGTCTTTTATAAATAACAGTGATGACTATAGTTCTTCTGATAGTATCGATCATTTTAAATATTTTATGTTAATTCGCTTCATGTATAATTAATTAGGTAGTTAAATGGACTTTTTGTTATTTTTATAATTATTTTCCCAAAAACAATTAGTCGTGAAACAAAATAATTAAAAAATATATTAAAATAAACAAAAACTTACTTTATTGAAAATCGGATTAAAAAGATCAATAACTTCCTCATTATATAATTCCATAAATTGAGCCATTACTTTGAATTCTGGTACTAAGGTACCACTCTCTTGTGCAGCTTGGATGCGTGCATGAATACCATGAAACAAATGTTCTATTGCTCTAGGAATAATGCCTACTTGCTCTGGAGGTAACTCAACATCAAAACCTGAGCCCATTGTATAGGTTTTACCCGATCCCGTTTGTCCATATGCCAAAACCGTTGCATTATACCTAATTTGTAAATTCACCTTTCATGTAAAAATTGAATAGCTAATAATTAAGTAGTAAACTAGGACAGAGCAAGTAGCATGAACAAGTGCAGTGACGTGGTGAAACCTTTCAAAGAAAAAACTAATTAAAATTGAACTTGAATTAGATGAAGGAAAACGGTTTAATAAAATTATAAAACGGTAGTTTGCTTGAAAGATTTTTTCCACTACACCCCACTATTAAATGAATTGCGCATTTCTAATTCTAATCGAATCAAATTAAATAAAATCGGTCATAAAATTAATGTCTTGATATTACGAACTTGTATATTTTAAAAACAAGAAATTGCCAAGACTGAAGTAATAAGACCACGTTTTCAAAATTTTTATTGTAGATATTTTATAAAAATGCAAAATTATGCACTTATTTCTAGTTCTTCTAATTTTTACTTGATTATTAATAGTCGTTCATTGATGAATTACTTATGAAGGAAAAATTCCGGTCTACTGTTTATTTATAGTAAGTACGCAAGTTTGTATTTTGATAAAAATAAAGCAAGTTAATTTTTATTGTTTGAAGGTCTTGATCAAAAGGACATACTGTACATTAAATTGAAATTTAAATTCTTTCTGTATACTTATATTAACTATGTACATAAAAATATTCTTTAATTCTATTCCTCGTTCTATTCTCGTTTAAAGAGAAAACAGGGAGTTTTAGGCAAAATAAATTTTTTTATCGAATGTGACATTTTTTTCATAAATCCACAAATAAAAACATCTTCAATGGACACACTGTATATTAAGCACATTATACGTTATAAAGAAATAGATTACTAGAATCAAATACTCAAGCAAACTTGAGTTCGAGATCACTGATCACTGATCAGCACATTGATAATGAACAGTGGCGACTACTATAACAAGGAATGGGGCCGGACCTCGTTTTTAATTAGAAAATGTTAAAGTACATACTTGTGCAAAAGAACAACTTTCCTCCTTTTAGTTTCGACACGGCAACATGATAGCTAACAAAGCTTAAGTTAGTCTGACAAGGAAGTCTTGAACATTAAAAGTTATAATATTTATAATAGACGCACGCACAGCTAAAAACAGAAGACGATCATTAATGCATACCCATCGACGGAGACACATTTTTATTCTTCGTCATTTATTTATTATTGACAACAAAAACATAAAGACGTTACATGGATAAATTAATAAATGACAGGTTCAGAAATTGCTTCCTTTTTGCATGGTCATTATACCTTGATGGCACGAGATATGTTGTATTTCAATTTTAGTTAAATCAAGTTCAAATGTCGGCCTAGTTTATATGGAGTAGTAACTCGATTTTATCTGTTTTTTTTTCAAAATTTCTCGTAGCAAGTCGCGCAAAGTTATAAGACGACATGTGTATTGCGAAATAGAAAGTTCAGAATTTTGGGTACGCTCTACCAATAATGTCACGTGGTTCGAGAGGCACTGCATTCTCAAAAGAGTTGTATCGATAATGTACAATTTTGTTATTTTTGAAAACAAAGTTATTTCTGAATATCGAGGGTGCATCGTTTTGGAGCAAAACAAGATCATTTTAAAATCTTCCTAGCTCGACATTCAAATTGAATATTCAGAATGGTCGTTACCGTGAAACGTTCAGTACATTATTTCTAGTCAAGAGCGCAGATATTATGTGAGGCAAATACTTTATTATCCCACTAAAAACATACACAATCTTGTCGTTTCTGAAATTTACACTCGATACCGATTGATGATTCAATGCACTGAAACTGATTTCTGAGAATTTTTACTGTTCATAACTGTTGATCTTCGATCTATACATACAATGTGTCTCAACAAGATGGAAAATTCGCTACAACTGAAACTATCTAATAACGAAACAAGATGTGACTTAATTAATAAAATATTTAAATATCCTTGGATCTATTAAAAACAATTTTACATAAAGTATAGTGTCTGTCCGTCTTTCATATAATATCATTCAAATTTAAACAAAAAGTTTCTACACTCTTGATGAAGTCTGTATAATTGGATCTATTTTGAATACTGACTGGACAACGTTGAAGCAATATATATTGAACTGTCTACAAATAAATACTATTAAATTGGCTTATGAATAAGCACAATGCAAATAAAATGATTCCTCAATGGCATAACAATTCTTAATTTGAAAAAATCAAAATAAATAAAATTTATGAAAACAAACTAAATGAACATTATTACATAAAGAAATCATTTGGAGTCTAAATAGTTTTATGTTAAAACGATGTGGAGTTTGTATTAGTTTGTAATTTCATTTGTGATAAAGCAAAAAGTTAATAAATAGACAAAATAGCAACGAGCACAGGATGAATCGTGCAAAAAAACAGAGAATAGAAAGAATCAAAAACGAGTTGAAACTACCCATACTTAATATTTATGTTAAAGATAATTAGCTTATCAAGCCTTTTTTATTTTTAGGAATAGTAAACTCTGTCAGAATTCTTAATTAGTTAAAAATATACTCTATAAGTCTCTTGATATGGTCTGTATTACTTCAGTTGGTACAACATATAATAATCAAATATTCGGTTATGAACATTTATTTAATTTAATCGATTCAATATTTTTATAAATAAATGTTAGGAATACATTTAATATTACAAATTAATTAATGAATGAAACATATTTACCCTTCCAATGAAGAATCAACTAAGGCCGCTACGCAGGTATCATACACAATTTGTTGCATTTCGGGCATATCAAAAACATAGTCGTAAGTAAAGGCTCTGTCAGAACCCAAAGTTACTTGAGGTTCATTTGGAGTAACTGCAGTACAAACATGACACATGTCTATGATTTCCCGAGGAATCTGTGGTCTGATCCTAGTTACAAAACAATTCAATTAAAATGTTTATTGAGGACAAGCTTTACAAAAATTGCTAATGGTAAGTTTCCTGAGTCTCAGGTCGACATCGTATTATATCCGCACAATACAGAAAACTAGAATGTGGTCCTATTGTTCAAATACGCAGAAAATCAATATTTTCCTCATAAAAATTTTACGCATTAAACCTTGAAACGGTGTTACATCCTCTTACGCCAGTTTTATAAGCGTAAAAAGTTATCACCTGAAATTTTAATTTAAAATCGTTGTTTAACGAGACTACATAATTTGCGTCGCTTGAAACAGTAAAATACATTTATTTCCTGTGAATAAAATTAATGCGACCAGCAACCACATTAATTTTTGCTCTCTTGCATTTTAGTGTCCTCATTAATTTTGCAAAAAAAGGCTTGTTTGGGTGTTGAGCGGAAATAAGAGTTAATTATTATCCATTTGGGTACTGTATCCACACTGTCTATGCCCTACTTTAATAAGGGCGTATGCGGTATTTTTTTAAATAGTTTTCCTCTTGGTGCTCTAATTTATATTTTTAGAAATTGCTTGATACAGTTAAAGTAAAAAATTATTTTAATTTGTGTAGGTACTCTATAAAATATTGGAATGGACAAGTTTCCTAAAAGAATGTTATGTGTGGGTCGTGTGGTTATTACTACGTTGTTCCTGTGTGTTTAAATTCTATGAAACAAAAGTTCTTAGCGAGGGTAAATTTAATAAATGAAGAAGTACCTACACTAGAGTAAAAGATAAATATAAATAAATGCGTATGTTATTTTTAACTATGTCGCCCGAGAACGTTCATCCCGGTTAACACATAACTTCAAATTCAAAAACCTAGAACTATTATTAGATTTTTCCTTTAATAATGTAAATAAAAATTAAATGGAAATCAAAGTCACCATATAACAATTTTTAACGACATTGAATAGGATTTATGTTGTTTTCTCAATGTCCAATTAGTCAAATATTGCACTAAAAAGAAAAGTAAACATAATCCCAATTAACACAAGGTATGCAATAAAATATTAATGATTTTTTCTCTATAGTTATTTAATGTTCTACACCTGGTGACTATATCCTTGAACGTCCACTAGTTATTAATATATAATGACTTTAATAAATAAAAGTGCAAATGATTAAATGACACATGTAAAGATAAACAAGAGGCTTGTATGAAGAACAATGAAAATTAAATAAATTTTTTTATTTTACCTGACGGCCACTCGAACCGAAACATCGTCTTCGTCCATGGTTGGAGATTCACCTGAAGTACACCGTAATAAATAGACATCTGCAGCACAATATTCGTAAACCCACGCTTTTTAACACACCTACCTTTGGTCAAACTTCGAACACACAATCTGCATAATGACACAATTACTATCCAGAATTATAACAAATCGTTTTTGATACATCCGAATTTGCCAATAACTGACAGATCCAAATGTTCTTATCGAAGAACGCGTTTATCATTTTTTAAGTCACATTATCATAGAAACGTCTGAGCCTCTTCTGAATCCACCAATGACATCACGCCGAGTGAAAGTATAGTGGGATCGAAAACAAACTAACCTACAGCAACATCTCCTATAGCGCAGAACTATTGTAATTAAAGTAGCATAGGATATATGTATAGCAAAGCAAGAGGAACAAAACGAGCACCGGAGTCTAGTTTCGCGCGTTTCAATTCCACCAATCTTGTCTAATATTTATTTAAACATTATTTATCTGAACATGCGATAGCGGTCGATAACTTTATTAAGGTGACCGTTTTCGTTAGTTTCGACCTTTATATTAAATTTATTTTATTCGCGGTTTAATCCGATAATAAAAATCTGATCGATTTGTTATAAAACGCGAGCTTTCAAATAAAAGTTTCCTTTGTGAAGGATCTTTTGACTTGATTTCGACATGAATATATGATTAAATTACACTAAGTTATAATAGTCGAAATGTATTTTGCAAATTTATTAACTTCACTCAGTTCTAGATTCTATTTAATAAACAATTGAGTTGAAGGCATTTTTAAAGGTTACTATTTTAGTCACACAATTCGTACTGTATATGTGACATACATAAATTATTAATTTTGTACCCATCATTCATGCATGTTTGTTGCAATTATTAATAAAAATCTCTTTATACGCTTTCGTCAGCTATACAAGTATTAGTAAATATAAGTATAACGAAATTGATTAAGTGAAACGTAAACGACGTAGGAAAAACAAAGACAAAATAACAAATTAAAATTAGCAGTTTTGTGTTATATCTCACTTTAATTTTCTCTTCATTTCAGGTAGGTATCTATTTACGAAAGGTATCACTTTTGTGCTTTTACCCTCCCACGAGAGTGTAATATTTAATTATTACTGATTAAGTTCTATATTTCTCAGTGAAATTACCTAAATAATGTAATTTAGTGCACGCGATATCATCTATTTACAGTAGTTTTTCATCTACTTAATGATTAGAAAAACCACAATTTCTCTATTCAGGAGTTGAAAGTTCAAAACGTTTGGTGTAATGAATACTTCCGCACTATTTATCGATCATGAAGGCTAACATTATAAATTTCATGCAATCTGAAACTGATGAATTGCAGAGTTCTTTGATCACCCTGTATAATAAAACTATTCCATTTAAACTTCTATTAAAAAATAAAACTTTTTAATTATTCAGTCAGGAGTACGAAAACATTAAAATACGTGGATGTTTTATTTAAAAAATCAAAGGCTCTTATGAAACACTCTGTAAAGTTGGAAATAATTTTAGAATACCATGCTATACTCTATTCACACATCGTTCGAATATCAAGTATATGAGCGTCAAAACCTGGCGTTAATGCTACAACTCTTTTAGTAGTCTATAAAGATGCTGAAAGGTTTTGTCTGAGGATATTCATCAATAGGAATCCATAATTGTAACTAATTTAAATGCCACAATTTTAAAATTAAGCAAGATACACAAACCACAAGTACAAACCGTTTAAATGATGTAGCCTTAAGGGGATAGTTCACATACCTAAAACCAAAAAGTGCTCTTGGGCTAGAATCGATATTACGTAAAAACTAAATAAAAAAAGACAGAAATCTAACAACACATGTAAATATTTCTTAGATGAATAATTTAACAAAGTATGTTCTTTTTACACGCGAAACACGCTTAAAATAGCAATTGAATTAACAATCATCTACATAAGAAAGAAGTTTTACGTCCCACTAAACGAGATCTTTCCAGTTTGAAATAATCTCTAAACTATCCAATATTCTGTAATTCTACTAAGCGCTGCCGAAGAAATTCATCTCTTTATAGCACATTATATTAGTTGCAATATGTGCTAGTATCATGAGTATCTCCTTAAAGTAAAACAAGAGGTAAATTATTACAAATGTGTTTAAAATCTTGTTAAAATCATACCATTTAAATTGCTTACACTTATTGGACCCTACAGATAAGAATTTCCAAAATTCCATGGTTATGCAGAGGCACAAATTAAAAGAATAGATGATAGGCTATGATAGCTGTTGTTGTTTTACTTTTTGCATTATAGATCAAATTATACAAGCCAATTAATCAAGCTCTGACTATTTTAGGAAACTTCCCTCTTCTTCCTGTCAATTCAATCGCATGCCTATAGATTCAAAAGTCTTAGAAATCTTCAAACTTGGAAAACTTTCAGACAAAGTGATGAGGAAGTGGAAATTAGTTCCGTCTTTAGACTTGAATGTTAAAGATGATGTACTATATCAATGTCTATAGTCTACTTGTGTGCTGATTTTGGGTCAATAGTTTTACTTCACTTCAAAGATTTGTCCATACTAACAAATAGAACAATAAACCAAACGAATAATTCGTTTCAAACATGTCGAGTATGTAACTTGGAATAGATGCTAACATCAAATCATTCATGAACAACACAGATATAGAGAAAGTAGTTAAAATTAGCATATACGGTATCTATCTTGAGAAAAGTCAATAAATAGCCCCGAAGACTTTTTACTTCCTCAAAATGACTGACCTGAAGTTATATACAAAGTTAAAAGTAAATTTGAAAATTTCATTACGAAAATTATCTGTAGTACTAGAGCAGTTTGATGTAGTTTGGTTCAGATACGATATGAATTTTCACGCTTTTAGTACATTGATGTCAAAAGCAATATCAGGAGCAAATACATTAAAAAAATTGAAATTCAAACCACCAATACAAATGATGACAATACCATTCAAACTACCAAATACTGGGCGGTACAACCAGAAAAATCGTGACTATCAATCGTGCTTTGTATTCCCAAAAGATTTTGATTTTGTTCAAAACCATTGTTACGAAAGGCCACATGGAAAAACTTACTTTATACTATTGAAATAAAGAAGACCAAGGAAGCAATAGCTACCATGGTGAAGATACACTTAGATCTCATGGCCGAGTGATAACGCTCTAGGTTTGGAGTTCGATGACTATTCTCGCTGCTACAAGATCTTGAGGGGCACACGATTGCAGCTCTTATAGAGGAAAGCAAACTCAGCCAAGAGACGATAACTGGTGGTATGCAAAGTAGTACGAAAAAGAAAAAGAAAACAGTAAAAATTCTTTAACTTTTGATTGATTTTCAAAATAATTTCGATATAACTTAAAGCAGATTTGTGGTTGACAACTTCTAGCTATCGGTTGTCATTGCAACCTAATAAGTACAGTTAGCAAAATGAACGTATAAAATGGAAATTTAAGGATTAGGTTAGTCACGTAAATTCTAAATCCAACGCCAACTTATAAGGCACTGGAGTTACTATAAATCCAGTAACCTATTGAGTATCCTAATCTATCAATTTTGATATTGTTATTGCCTAGAGATCTCTAAGGGGAAAAGCAGCAAATCCAAATGAATTAAAACTCAGATTATCTTTAGGTAATATTCGTCCAGATGGTGTAGCAGTGATGAGTCCTGCCACACTCTCTATACATAGTGCAAATGTCACAGACAGAACAAAGCCACACTGAAAGCTTAGAGTCGCAAAGGAGTTTTTTGGGTTTGGAATAGAATTCACGGGGCCATATGACCTCAGTAGTTGGTGCCCAAATTGAATAGTAATAATAATCTAAAGTAATACTAACTATTTTGTGGCAGTGCTACTTACAACCAGTTAGGTTTGTTACTGTCAAATTATTAATTGTTATGCTACTTGATTGATTGTCTTTAGATTTTTAAACTTACGGGTAGAAGTCTGGAATATTATACAGTGAGTCCAAAATCAATCAAAAAAATTATTCGCTTCCTAGGTAATTTCTTGTAACCTTGCACGTTTACTGGTTTTCATGTTACTATCCGTCACAAACAAATGTTTTTCCCCATTTGACCGATTTGTTATTTTCTACCGTTTCCGAAATATCAATGGTGAGTTTCAGATTTTGAAAACATTGCATATCACTAAATAGAGATTTAGAAATATACAGGATGTCGCATTAGAAACCAAAATTTAAACGTTGGAGTTTGTTGTCCCGCATGAAGTTATAGATCTGACGATATCAAAGAAGTTCCTTTATTGGGTAGAAACTACTTTTATATGACTGATATGTAGATTTTTCTGGAATCTCTAAAACCGAACGTTCAGTGTCAAACCCTTTTATGTAATAAACTAAAACTAGAATAAATAAATTTCGTTCCCTAGAATGTCTCTAGAAGAATCAAATTACTAATTTGCCTAATCTTCAAACATTCTATACAAAAACAACATTAACCTTCATTTTCATCGATTTATAATTATAAATATTTAACAATAAGCGTTTGTATTAACATTGACATCAGCACATCAATAAAGATAAGATAAAGGAGGCGCCGACCCAATTAAATTACTAGGTATGATTAATTTCGTTTCGTTCTATAGCGTCTATAGCCGTCTGTTGTATCAATTTTTCTTAATAAAACAAAAATTAATAACAATTTGGTGGAATTTTTAAATTCCAGTTCGGTCGCTTCGTTTTGTTTCGCCTAATGCTCGCATTATATCCTCGAACAGGTTAACATTTTATAAAGGTAATTCGTCGATGGAAAATTTATTTTCTTTTTGAAAACTAAAAATAAAACATTACACCAATAAAAGAAAATACGCATTCTTGGAAACAAATTACTAACACTCTTTTAAAGGTAATTAATTAATGTAACCGTCATATTATAAATGATGAGCAGTTGCAAAAACGAGAATTACGTCATTTAAAAAAATAGTTAATATGTACCTGTATGTTTAAATGGTTTGATTGTTTTAAGAAAGTTTGTAGTATTTTTTGAAAATTCTAATTATTTATCATACACGAAAAAGCAATAATGTTAATTATCTAGGTGTTATCACAGAATATCACAATTTTTTTCGCTAGAAAAATAAACTTTTGCAATTTTTCTGTATATCCGTATTCACTTGACCGTGTTTTATGCGCGAATATGTAACACTAATTTGTATATTGATAACGATAAGTGTTGCTTAGTCAAATTACATGCAATATTGTTTCCGCATCAGACAACATAAGCAAGAAATAAAAACAAAAAATAAAAATACTATTTGCAATAAGCTGTTGCATACTATGTAATAATTATTTATATTATTTTAAATTAAACTGAAAATACGCCCTCTAATTAATAATTTTACTTGCTTAATTTAGTTAACTGTAGTTTTCTGCACGTAATTAATTTTTCATATCTTACATTTCTACCGTTAGATGGTACAAGTGTGCAATTTCTTATTAAGATTTTAATGAAAATTTAATGATTATTTTTAATATTCTCATTACAATTCTTAAAAATCAATTGTGCGATAAAAACATAAAATTTACAATTTAATCAAAATTAGATTTTCGATACTGTTATCTTCCTCCATCACTAAAGTACATCAGAATAATAAAACTTGAAAAAGTAGCATCTATGTGTGTGTTATATACCACCTACATGTAGATCAAAATCATATCCTTATAAATGAGTCTCCTATTTTTAAAGTATAAAACCCTAGGGATTGCTAAGAATTCTCATATAATTTATCTTTTTCTTCTGGTAGGGTCCTTGACCTAAATCTGTTAAAATTAAGTGCCAAGAAATCCACATGTGGAACATGTAAATAATTCCAAAATAAATCTTTCACTCCAAAAAGCAACTGGAGTTTATTTAAGAAGTAATATTTATGGTCGTTCTATTGAAAAACAAAGACAGTAATTACTCAGGTAAAATAAATGTTTCCAATGAAACTTAATCAAAGAATATTACTACTAGTTGATAAAATAGTTATACCTCATAGTAATTTACATTTTTTATTCATTGCTCGGTTTTGAGACATAAGTAGTCACTTAGTCAGCGGCATAACAATATTTCATTTAGACCATTTAGTATTTTATCAGTTCTATATTTCTTCTTATCTTCATTGACTAACCCATAGATAAAATTAAACTTATTGTAGCGTTTAAAGATATATAACAAATGAAATGCAGTTGTCGACACTGTTGAAGTATTCTAATGCAAGAATTCTGAAATGATTCATTTGTTTCATTCATGAATTTTAGGTTATTTATAGAAATAAATTTTGACATCCAGACTGCATGTAACAAATAATAAAAAAAACTTGCATCTGTTTTAATTACTGAAATGTCTTCGTTTCTTTAACCCAATATGCTCTGCACTGAAGTACTGGGTTTATCTTTGTTTTTTGCTTTTTTCAGAATTTTTCTTATTGAGTAAGGGTGCACTAAACTTGGAACCGGCCCTGACCACTAATGTTGCGTCTGGTTTTTGTCAAATATCGGTAATCCAACGCACAAAAACAGGGAAAAACCATTTGTAAGATACCCATCTAAATATTAAATATTCAGCAAATCTAGTTCCGCAGCATCTAGAAACGGATCAATGATTTCCCAGATTTCTTAATTGGTTTGTACTATATTATCTTTCAGAAAAACTGCAATATGCTAATTTTACCAGAAGCAATGTTGGGTTTAAAAGCTCATAATCAGATTCTATGGGACAAATGAAACACTGTAAACGTCTGAAATGAAACCATTTTATTGGTCATTTTGCATAAACCCAATTGGCTCACAAAAGAATAGCGAATACTAAGAAGATCAAAATGCATGTCCAATTAAAGTTAGTTTGACCAATTCGAGAATTATTGAAAATATATTGAAGATACCCATTTCTGTTTCCTTTTAAAGGGTTGCGTAACAAAAAGCGAAAAAGTCATTTTCAGCGGTTCAAAAACAATTAAACAGATTTCATGTTTTGGTCTTGCCGAAGTCTTACTGATGTAGATTCTATATTAAACCATCATTTCCATTTAATTATTTCATACATATTGCATTGAACACATACCAGGGATCTCATCTCAAAATATTTAAGCAGAATTCTTGTGAATCTCATTTATGCGGAGGCGAATGGTCTTGATTACTGCTTTGAAACTCGTAAAAACATGATTTATTGGTCATCACACTAAAAAATGAAACTTTGATAAAGATAACCAATACAAGACAAGAGTGATGTCTTAATGAAGTCTATTCAGTCCAGTAACCAAATGAATACGATGCCATTGTGCAAGAGAGTCCACAGTCTTACGCAATTTCGTTCTTTAAAATGGAAATGAAAAAAAGAATTCTCATTTTCCAGAATATTAAAACCATGCAATCTTGCAATGTCGCTATATTTTGTCTTTCTTCAAATCTAGATGGTCTTGTGGAAGCTCGAACACAAGAGTGTTGGCTTGTGTTCAATCACTCGATCCACTGATGAGCTAGCACAATGAAATGACAACAGATAACCAAGCAATAAAAATACAACAAAATAGAACTAGAAGAAAAAAATGTGATAAAAATTTGGCCAAGAATCAAAAAGGCTAATTTTCTGTAGTTGCAGAAATGTTTTTTTGAATTTGTCTTCTTTGAGTTGAATGATAACATACGTAAGATGTCGGATGTGGGTAGACTGCACCCTGAGACAGTCTCTTCACTGGCTTAACGCTGAGGTCAAGATTTTTCCTAAGGAAATATACGAGATGACTCAATTTTTTACTTAATTTTACCCAAGTTTACTTCAGAGAGACCTTAGTATCCTGCTGCAATGGTTAAGAGGAATATAATAAGGCTAGCTTGACAATGGGATACATTCCGGAAGTTTGTAGGTCGTCCAAGGCGGAGAGCAAGACTATACAGTAGATTGTCGATAAGTATTTAGCCCACGATTTAGTAGACAAAGTTGAAATGACTCTTCACTATAAGGAAGTTGACCTTTCAGATTTTTGTAACATTGAGTATTTGAGTATTCGACCCTGGTGACCAAGAAAGTATCCAGACACTGATGAGTTGGTGGGGTTGACATTAGAAGAAAGAAACGTCAAGGCTGCCTTAGGAAACTTCTAGTGGCAAGCAAAGGTCTTTAATAATGGGTGGTCTCTTGGAGAGTTTCTGTGCACAATCATATGCTGATATTAGTTACTAGTCGATATTTGACGGTAGGACAATACTGCCTCACTGGTTGGTGCCTTTGTAATTTGATAATTCTGACAATTTAAACCAATCAAGCGATCTGGGTCTACGTTGAAGTTAGCTCACCGACCACCGTTTTCTGGGTGGCTTATGTAGCTTGTAGGATTATTAAAAGTTGGCATAAAAGAATGGCCTTTTGGCAAATCCTTCTAAAGTTTAACTAATAGTAAGACTGAATTATCCTCTTCGCCAAGAGAAAAGAAATAAGACATCTAAGCGAACCAATGCTGTATTACTAATGTTCAAGAGGTCAAGTACTTAGACAAGAAACTTAGTTAGAAATTGTATGTTGACAAAGTTGTCCACGATTTGACAGTCGACTCTGCGCAGCCATTATCAGACCACGAGTACGGAATGGTTTAGTGATCTGGTGGTCTAGTGTAGAACGTACCATTCTTGTCCATAAACTGCCCAGGATTCAACGATTGGACTGTCTGGGCATAACCGCACTTAAGACTGCTCCTGTTTTGATCTTTCGGACTCTATTGATTTTTTGTACTGCTCAGTTCTATTAATTATTTTGTTGCTTATATCTGCATGTCGTGTGGGACTCAACAACTTGGAAACATTTTCCTCTATGAGTCAATAACGTCCAAGAACTAAAGTTTTGCTTTTTTTATTGATTTTATGAGTACTGTTTATCTTGATAGTAATGATAATAATAAAAGCCTTACTCAGTACTTTTCCAAGACTCAAAAGTTTTGCTAAACCAAAGTGAACATATCAGTCAGTATGTACTATTCATGCTAAGCTATAATAAGATAGGATTTTTAAGATAGCAGCAGCAGCAGCTCAAAACAAATAAAATAATAACAAATTTGTCGAATTAGCATAAACTGAACAATTTTTGGTTTGAACGGAAAAATTGAATAGAGTTATCTTCTGCTCGTGAGTCCATACAAGGATGAAATAGCTGTCTGTAGGTGCTTTTTTCAATAGTCTCGTTATTAGTTTTGAGATTTTTCAGAATTGCTGATAGTTAACAACTTTTCCTTCATTGTTGCTGAAGTGCACTTCATTTTCGATTTCGCAATTTAGCGATTGTTTAAATTTAATTATTATTTGATGTACGCCATTCTCAATATTGTATTTATTATTAATAATTATACCAACAAGTTCAAAGTTACCGCTAATTTTCTAAAATAATTTTAATTTGTAAAAGTAGTTCATGTTCTGAAAGTTTGCAAGGTTACCTAATTTTGGTTATTAACTTTAGGAATGCCCTTTTCCAAACCTACGACAACACGTTAAATTTTTTCTTTTTTTATGCAAATGACATTGCCATTATTTAGTTCATGTGGGCGATTTTAAAAGGTAGAATGGTTAAGTACCTCTAGGAAATTAATAACGAAGGCTTTTCTTCCTTAAAATTTCAATCTAGTTCCTCAATTAACTTCCGGATAAAATAATAAAAAATTGTTTTTATTTTTTCTTGCAATATTATTACACACAGTTAATGCGTGTGTAATAAAATTCTCAACTGGTTTTATAGATATAGGGTTTCTTAAAAGGTTGATTGGCTTCTTTATCATATTACTAACACGTCAGTTTACAATAAGTTTGTTTAGTGAAACGTTGTTTTAATTAATTCTAATTTTCCGAAAAATTAAAATAATGTCTAGTGAAGACAACGAAAGGATTACCCTTTTATCTGGGACCACCCAACCTAGATATTTATTTCATACCAGCATCACACAACAAAGACATCGTCGATTAAGGCAATTTCAATGTTGTGTTTGTACAATAATGCTGTAAGTAACCTAATAATTATCAATTTTGTTTAATTGCATCGTCTAAATTAATTTGCAGATGTGCACTGCTAGTTATTTTGGTATTTGTGGTATTTTATGGCATTAACCAAAATATACCCGAACCAGACAATCCTGAGAATTCCACCCAAAGTAATACTGAGACATTATTGACATTAACATGGCCACTTCCAGATAAAAAACAAAATAAAATTTGTATTAGCGAGTATAGTAACTTGGAAGATGCTTTCATGGCTGGTATTAAAGCTTTACATGAAAGAGATGAGATAGAAAAGAATATTTCCAACCTTGACATTAATACGCCAAGTTATAAACATCAAAAATCTTTTCTTAGTTCAAACAGAATTAAATTTTTTTCTCGGATGGGATATCTTAAAGAAAATGCTCAAAAATATTTGCATAGGTAATGAAATCTGACAGTTGATAAATTGAGACATTTGAAAAGATCAAACTTCCGTTTAAAAATTTTTAAGTTATCTATACTAACGTTATTTTTAGATATGGTAACGAAAGTTCAGCTGTTTTTTGTAACAATACTCATCGTAGTTGGGAATACCAATTATATGAAAATAATAATAGAACTGACTGTAATGAATTTCAAAAATATAGAAGCTTTGATGGTACTTGTAATAATTTACTTCATCCTTACGAATATGGAGTGGCTTTTATACCATTTAGAAGAGTTTTACCTCCTGATTATGCTGATGGTAATTATAAATAATATAATGATAAATAATAACTTAATAATAAATAAAAACAATGCGATAACGCCGAAAATATATTATAGCGTGCATATTATAACTTTTAATTGGGTTTTGCTTCGACATCCAAATCTCTTATGTTAGTCGGAAGTTAATTTTGGCTGTTCACTCCTTTATCACAACTTTCCATAAAGAATTTTTAATATGAAGCTCGTTTGGAAGCTAATAACTCAATCGTTAACTGTTGGTCCTTCTCTAGAAAATAATTAGGCATGATTATAATCTAGATTAAAAAATCAAGGGCATCTTTCTGTAGATGATTGGATGATGATGTATTTTGGCATTCATCTGGCAAGCAATTTCACAATCAAAGTAACAAGATGAATCTAAATTTTCAATTTTTTGTTCATTTGTGCACTTAAATCATATTCTGATGGTTTGCTGACATCTTGTTCTTCATGCAGTACATTACATAGTACGTGGTAATTTTTCGCACAAAACAAATAATGTTAACGTTGCCAATTGTTTTTCTCGACCTTAACAAAAGATCAAATGGAACACTATGCGGATGGTAAGTAAAAATAAATTCTTTTAAGCCAAAAGTTGAATTCAACTAAAACCATAACTCGTAAGTTTAGTCATACTGTACTGTTAAAATTGAACATGCTAATTTCTGAGTTCAAATATTTTACACGTTGGTAGAAAGTAGAAACGGTCTCCATGCGTGTTTTAAAGTAAACCAAAAAATTATCAAATAAATTTTCTATGTGACTAAAACAAAAACATATAAAACATATACTGAAAGATTTTTATTTTATAGGAATCAGTAAACCGAGAGTTGCCAAAGATGGTTCAGAACTTCCAACAGCAAGAACTGTAAGTCTAGTGGTTCATCGACCTGTGTATAAAAACGACAATAAGTTCACTGTGATGTTAGCAGTTTGGGGTCAATTTATGGATCATGATATTACAGCTACAGCTCTTACTCAAGGAGTTGACGAAAAGCCTATTGCTTGTTGTACAAAAAATTATCATCCGGAATGTTTTCCAGTACAAATTGATTCTGATGATCCTTACTATAGTCTTTATAACCTTAGTTGTCTCGAATTTATTAGATCTGCTGGAGTTTCCACAAATTATCTAGAACCAAGGCAGCAACTTAATCAAGTATCATCTTTCCTGGATGGTTCGGTGGTGTATGGTTCTCATGTAAATATTACAAATAATTTAAGAGAATTTAAAGATGGAAAACTAAAAATGTATGTTACTAATGATAATCGAACACTACTGCCTATTTCAAATGATTTAACCGATGGATGTAATCGTGAAGAACAGAGTAAACTTGGAAAGTATTGTTTCATGACAGGTAATCATTAGTAAAATCTGCCAAAAACAGAAAAAACTTATTTTGATATTGTTTAGGAGATCAAAGAGCTAATGAAAATTTACACCTTACTAGTATGCACCTCATTTGGGCACGTCATCATAATTATTTAGCCGATAAACTTAAATACGTTAATCCTCAGTGGAAGGATGAACGGATATTTCAGGAAACTCGGAGGATTTTAATAGCTCAAATGCAGCATATAACGTACAGTGAATTTTTAAAGATCCTGATAGGTTAATATCTTGTTCTTTTTTATTGTCAGAAACTTGGCTGAAATAATTCTCTTTTAGGTCCACGCTTGTTAAAGAAAACTGATCTCTATCCTAGAAAAACAGGGTTTTACACGAAATACAATAACAGTATAGATTCATCAGTTGCTAATAGTTTTGCAACTGCAGCTTTTAGATTTGGACATACTCTGATTCCTGCCTTGATGAAGTTTATAATAAAGAATTCTTCAGATTCTGAATACATACAATTTCATAAAATGCTGTTTAATCCTTTTAAGTTATATAGGAAGGATGGTTTAGATGGAAGTTTACTGGGAGCTATGAATACGACTATCGAAGCCAGTGACACTTATTTTAATCCAGAAGTAGGTGGTACAGAGTTACGTTTCTAGCTATTTTTTAGTTTTTCTTTCAAGCAATATCATTGAGCCAAAAGATCTTATCACTTTATTATTTAATATTCTTTCGTTTTTGTATGCTGTCTTTCCCAAAAATCTTTTAATCACGTCTTCGGACTTTCCCGTATTATTGTTTTACCTTTTGCCGTATAGAATTTGCAAGCAGTTTGGTCTTGTCTTGGTTTGATTTGGAGAACCAAATCAAAATTAAGAGCGTGAAAGATTTGCTTTGATACAAGAATCTGAGAATTGTAAACCGGATCAGTTTTCTTAATAGGACCGATATATATACCGATATAGACCGATATACATACATATACCAAGACTCTTCATATCAACACCAAGACTTGAAACACCAGGTTACTTAATAGGATTGAGACCAAGATTGAACATATAAAGACCAAGACAGTTTATAGCAACACCAAGATCTGAAAATCGTGACAAGACTAAGATTAAAATTCACATCGGTCGTGGCACGTCTTGATTTTGGCAAAGGCTTTGTTCGTTTTTCTATTATTTAGTAATTAATTATTAATATCAAGGCCCAAAACTAACCCAATGACACTTCTTTTATAATTTTTTCACTTCGCCTTTCTTTAACGAGTTTATCATTTTCTTAAACATTTATTATAACAGAAATATTTATACAGCAAATTTCCGAGTCAAGACTAAGCTGAATCGTTTCTACGTTTCGTCGTAATAACCATACCGACAATTAAATCTGATAATGAACGTAATCTACTGTTCGTATTCTCATTTTCTAAATTATCACTTTAAGCTAATTTAAGTTAAATTGCACCGGTCTAAAAGTTAAACTGGCAGCCTTTGGTTGGAATAAGCAGTTGCCATAGAAATGAAAGAAATTCATACACAACCAAAACCAATGTCACGATAAAATGAAAGGAAAACCCATGAACGATTATTTCAAGTTGGAACAAAGAATCTAGGGTTACTGATAATAGCTTTGTTTTAATCTTTTTTATTTTTACTTCCGAACATGATTAATTTATTGAATAAATAAAATTCGAAATTGACGTTTGCGTTTAGCAGAACACCAGGTATATTCTGTCTATTAATCTTATGATCTTTACCCTTGGTATATCAATTTTTCTAATTTCATTCAATTTGGTACTTCCGTTCTTTGCATTGGTATCTAATAAAGTAATAAGTAATAATCTTTCCCAGAACGCTCTGTATACTTGACGATTTAATGATATTGCGTCACTTAAACACACATACCTAGTTACACGTGTTATTTGTAAGTGGACATTTTTCTATTTTAAAATACATTATAAAGTAGGTATAATAAGAAAATCTTCATTAAAAAAAAATTATTTCTGTATTACCTATAGTTAATGTTGTAAAGACAGGTTTTCTTTTATGGATATTAAATAACTTTCTATTCCAGATAAAAAACCATTTATTTGAGGAAATACGAAATAATTCCAATAGGTCCCTACGTGGATTAGATTTAGTGTCTTTGAACATCCAACGAGGCCGGGATCATGGCATACCAGGTTATCCTAGTTGGCGTAAACATTGCGGCTTACGACGTCCTCAAAATTTTAGTCAACTTGTGGGAGACATTGACGACGATTCCTTGGCCCGTATTCAACTAATATACCGGTAAATTTATATTATCATAGTTTTAATGAAATTTGAATGAAATGACAAATGTTGGCTTCGCTAAAATGCGTAGATGTTCAACTTTTAAAAAAGAAATTAGAATAACAAAGCGTCGCCTACAAGATTCCTTATTGAGATATTAATCCACACAAGTATTAATAAGGAATGTTTTACTCACTAGTAGTGTCAATTTGTTTATACGCACAGATACAATGTAAATAATGTAAATGTGTATAAAATTTATTAATCCGGATTTAATTTTCTCCCACATTTTAGTTTCCTTTTTTTAATTAGTTTTAAATAGATAGTTTTATGTTGTTCGTGTACAACAGAACAATTTTGCACACAGACTCTACTAGCACCTTGACAACGGCCCTGATCCTAATTTCTATCAAAACGAAACCACTGAATAACTAGATGACCATTTATAGATGAATGGAGAAAATACAAATTCATTTATTAAATACAAAATTCTTTTTAAATTAAAAATTAAACAAAAGTTATTTGAGAATTAGATACAAAGTAATTCGGGAAATTGCAAAATATTAATAATGATAATTTATTATGATAAATTTATATCTGTATCATGAAATTATTTTTCTTATTATCATCATTATTATCTAATCAATCAATGTCATTATCAGTAAATCTAAAGCAATAAATCAATATGAAAATAAATGTTGAGACAAGAATTAATTTTTTGCTTCATTTTGTCTACCTTTGAAATAAATCTCTCTGAAATAAACATCACAATACAATCTAAAACAGGCCAGTAGTTTTTAAAATCACTAATAATTGAAGATATTACAATCTTATAGATTATTCATTGATTTTGTAACTGCAATTATGCACACATGCTGTGTTTTAAGGATGTTAAGCACTACAATAATATAATATGTAATCTAAAATATGGCCACACTTGACAGTGTGCAAGTAAGGATATCGTCATAGTCTGCTAATGACAGAAAAGTTAGAAACTAAACTCCATGGCATACCTAGATGACGATTTCGTCATTGTTATAGTATTTAATACGTCTGGAAGAAAAAAAATCTTAGACTTTGCTTCACAGAGAAACTTCGATGCGTCAAGATCCAAAGGCATCTATATGTAGTCATCATACATCGTTAAATTACTACTACAGAAACTAAGATTTATACACCAAACTGTTGCACATAGTGATCATACGGCTGTTATAGTAGCCTTAGTACTGCTTGAATTTCGTAGATCCTAGAAAACGATACAATTTCAATTTTTAAGGGGACATGCCTGAAACTGGAGTAGCATCTCCCAAATTAAGCCAACGCAAACAATTACTAGTAGTTCTAAAATAATGAACTATAGCTAGATGAAGAATGAGATTGCAACATCTATCTGCAAAGAGAACACAAACTACTATGAAAGAAACAAGCAAAAAGTCAAGAACTAGCTTTTAAGAGTTCAGAAACTTTGAAACTAAAAAATATAGCATGTAACGAAAGAGATAAGAGAAAGATAATTATGAAATCTTGAGAAAAGATGCATCTACAGTGTTGCTCCATCCGGTCAAACAGTTAAATTGCACTCTTGCTGTCACTTTGACGCAACCAAAACTGGCTTCTTCACCATGACAATGCTCGCGTTCACACCGCCTACAAACGCAATTGTTTTTAGCACATAACAATATGCTGATCGTCCTACAGCCTTCATACTCTCCAAATTTAGTTCCTTGTGATTTTTTTGTTTTCAAAACTGCAACTGCAATTCAAGGGAACGAAACAGTAAATCAATGTCAAATTTCAGACTTCTAGAAAGCGCCTAAACTATAGTAAAAGCGTTAGAATTGCTGTATCACGCCACAAAAAGATGAGGTAGACTACTTCTAAAAAAACCAATTATAAATATAATACGTTTAAAAATTTTCTATAGATTAAGTCGAAGAGATTTTTGATATTGTAACGCAACTTATTAGAATTGTTCTATCCATGTCATTATAAACTAATAAATATTATATTTTAAAGCCAGATTTGACCAATTTTACGAAGTTTCATCTGCAAAGCCCAAGATTGTATCGAGCTAGATATTCATAATAATGTCAGAATGAATGTCAAGCATTAAAATCACCTTAGAGATTATATATAGTGCTAATTCATGATACAGTAGAAAATATGGCAGTTGGAAACACCAGTCAGACCAATACCCGGGACCAAATTAAGACATGATCCCCCCTGGGCACATTTTCCAACGCTTTGATTCTGGTCTAAATTCAGGCCAAATACTTTTTCCATCTTAACATCTTCTTATTTACAAAAACTTACTTGTGATTATGTATTAGTTAACATGATCTATTAGTCATCAGATGTCTTTTTGATGTTATATTAAAAAATTAAATGTTTGATCATCAATACATAACAAGAATGACGTCTTAACTTAACGATGTCAAGTATATTCAATTAATCAAATGAATTCTACATCATCCTGCTTGCTGAGTACTGCCACGCAATTTGGCCCTCAATTCTGTAGATAAAATATTGCCAAGTATAGCAACTCTCATAACTATTGGCTCTGGCAACCATGGCAGCAACTGTCTTATCCACATCATAGCTACCAAGGTTGTTGAATAGATATACAGAACACAAAATACAGCTTTAGTGGCTACCGAGTTACTTACTGCGTTGCTTGGTAACCACTTTGAGTTACAAAATTGGTAGGTTCCCCTGAAGCAGCACAGTGAAGTGATAATAAATAAACAAACTATAAGAATACGACAAAGATGTAAATACTTATATCATTCATGCCAAGAGAAGATGTCCAAAAATCAAAAAGTCGATCCTCCTTTGTTGACAGAAAGTTTTCCTTTTGTACTCATCTTCTTTTGTGGCAGAATTAGATGATAACACATGCAAGATTATGAATGGGATTGCATCTTTCTTTCGGACATGCAAAGATCTTTACCGATGTATGAGCCTTCTGGCTTTTTAACCTACACTGTTTTATTGACTTTACAAATCTAATCTTGGTGCAATTTGGCATGGAATCTTACTGAGAACATTGCACCGTCCGAATAAAAAAAGTACCTACTATAAAATTTTATAGGAGATTAAAAACTGTTAACTCATATCCTAATGATTTGCTTAGCTGCTAAAGCTTGAACATAACAATAATTACTAAAAAAGTTGAACCTTTCGTGTCACAAACAAAACTAAACTAAAATCTTTTGTTTATTTCTTGAATGTTTATAATAGGTTTTTGTTTTTTACATGTCTCATCTGTCATCTAACAACAATGAGTATTCAGCTTTCTGCGTCAGAATAATATTTTTTAAAGCTTTAACACTTGCGTTTGTTTATGTTTATTTTACCATTACAAGTTATGTTATTATTATTAAATGGCATTGATCGTACTACTAACGTAATTACTAGATAGTGATAGAACATTAATTTTATTAATTCCTATAAACCTGCAGATATTTTTTTGTTTGCATTTCTACCATTTTCTTCTTTTTTAATTTTTATTTTTCGTTATTCTCATAGGTTTGTGCATTGTTTTGTTTAAATGTGTTTTTATGATATGTAACAGTCTAGTAAACAAAACTAATAACAATGAGATTAAAAGTTGCTGAATTTTTTTAATATATGGTGGTTAAGCTCTCCTAAACTATAGTCACAGATTCAGAGTGTTGTTTTTGAAAAAATTGAAAGAAACAACAAACAACTGAATAACGCTGGAATGTTTAGGTCAGATTCTTACAGTACTATATTCTTGTAATCAGTAACTGACCAGGATTAAGCAAATCTCAAATTATAAAGTTTGGTATGTCACTCTATATAGTTAAGAATAGTTCTAGAACATAAAAGTAGTCATTCTTTGTAACTTTTCTCATATCATGTCAGTAACATTTCTTGACGTGTTTACAAATAGTTAACGGTGCTATCCTATGACCGTTGATCTTTGGAACGCCCTGTGTATCTCATTATTTACGTTTTCTTTCATTCAATTAAATCATGAAAAGACGTTCATTTCAATTGATGCAGTTAACTTCCTAAAACGCACCAACTTCAATATCAGTTATTTTTATATTTTGCAAACCTATTGCTAATGTTTGGATTTTTCTAATTAAGTACTTCCGTAGAAGTATCAGTTTTGTTATATTTTCAGTGCATTCCAAAGTAGTATGGTCATTTCCAGTTCTCTCGTAATATTCTAAAATATTTTGTTTATTACAAACGTTTTCACATTGAACAAATTGTTGATGATTAGATAAATTGCTTAAAAATGAGAACGATAGAAATTTGTTTGATTATTATCTTATTAATCACTTTGTTATTTTCCTCGCCTTTGTAGCTACTGTTTTAAATAGATTAATAACAGGACAAAAGGCAAATGCTGTAAATAATCTTAAAAATAGTACTTTTATTTAAGATTTATTTCTAAATATTTAATAATAATTAATAGATAGTAAATTCTAATATGATCTTTTACATTTATAATTAATTTTTAAGTGGAAAAATTAAATCAAAATGTAACTGTTCTAGAAATCTACTCATTCTATTATCAGACATAAAATTGAAAAACAGTTGAAAAAAAATGAAAGAAATTCAGTTTGTTTTCTTGCATTAGTTTAATATTTAAAATTCACCTCACTGATATATTTATATAAACTTTGATAAACTTACTAGAAATTTCTGGATTCTTTTAGTAACTATATTGGGGTTATTTATCTTTTTTGAAATTCTAGAATGCTCTAAATACATTACAGTGTATTATTTAAAATTCACCTTATCTTATTAGAATACATTAGAAACGCTGATATCGAGATAGAGAAAATTACAAAAGGTTAAAATTCAGTACGCAGTTGTCATTATGTTTCTTCTATTTCAACATAAACAACATGAAAGTATACCATCAGAAAAATGTTGCAATTCTGATACTATTATGCCTGCTATAAAACGTAACTACGTAACCATAATCATTAATTAGGAAAAATTAGAATTGGCCGGAAAGTAGGATCTAAGTAGATAAATACATAAATACAAATACAAAAATAAATACTTTAAAACAACAAACGAATAAAATGAAGGAATAATTTTTGTATCAAATTACAAGCTTGGAATAATTCTGATTTACTCGAAAACGACGCATCCGTATTTTTTATACATCTGGAAAAACTATATTGACAGAATCGATTGATGCAGTAGTGGATGGAAACGGTGCACGCGATGTTACGTTTGCTCATAGCTTCAGGGGGGTTGTTTTAGCCGTAATTCTGCTGACAAGGAGTCATAATTATAACTATATTTGTACTCTGCTTTGCCGTTCTTTCTTTCTCTGGATACCAAGCATCCAAATATGACTGACTATTACAGTCCTACGTATCTTCTCATTTTTTTAAGGCTTCATCCAGGGTTGGTGAGATTGTATAGTGTAACGCCTACTATCTTATGCAGCAACACTTAACTTATGTACGTTCTTCAAATGCAATATCAAATGATATATTATAATTCAGAAAAATAACAAATGTTTAATATTTTTCTGGTTTTTTGTCTTTTAATATTTCTGGCACTGTTATATTGTATAATTCCATAATAAAATAATTTACAGGGGCAAAAAACAAAGTTAACTGCTATATGAAGATAGTAGGGCATCGATATGTTTTTTCTTGTGTATAGTGACCTTAAACAATTGTTTCTTTTATATATTTGCTGTAGTATCTCTAAAAAACAAAAGGGGTTGTAAGCTGAACACAACTACAATCGTTTGGTCATCAAACATTGCTATTGAAAGTTTTGCCATCCTTGATAGCAGCAATGCAATAAACTCCAAAGATAAAAATTATTTCATTCTCTTGTTTTAAGGTTGGTTTGCTATAGGTACTTTAAAGCTTCTCTTCAATCAATAACGAGAATCTTAGGATGAGTGGAAAAAGATCAAATTCTTCTTTATCACCAAGAAGAATTACAGAAAACCTTAGTTAAAAATAGACAATAATAACAAAATAGACAATCCATAAATTATTGGAACACCCTGACTTCTGAGAAAATAATATGAACCGAGTTTTTATAGTGTCATTGATCAATTTCTCTATTTTCTGATTGCTTTTGCTTTTTGGGTCTAGAAGTAAATCCTTTTTCGGCCAGAAATAGAAACGGTTCAGATTGTTGCCAATGGTTCTTGTTGCTAATCTTCTTTTGGCAAGTTTCACGTTTGTGCATTTAATCATTTCATCGAGATTTCCAGAAACAGGAAGCTCATGTACAGATTTCCGGACACATATCTATAGGAATGTTTTTTTTTATTTTGGTGAGCTTAAACTAATCCCAATCCACATACTCGAAATCCCACTCCATCGAAAATCTTGTTATTCTAATCTTATAGTAAACCTGATCTCCTACTTCTTATATGTTTCGGGCCGGCTTTAGACATTAAGTCAGTGAGGGGAAATGAGTTACATATTTGATACGACAATACAATATGTCACTCGTCCCAATAGCAGAATGGAAAATGGATTCAAAAACAAATTTTCTTGCCGCAATATACAAATTTTTTACCATGGTCGAGCCTAAAAAAGCAGCAGATAGATTTTCTTTGATTTGTTCTTCGTGTTCTTTAGAATTTTTGTTATTGCTTAAAAAAGGTCAATCTTTTCCATAGACGTTATATCTTGGAAACTTTTAAATAAGCAATTTTCTAAAGAACTAAGAAATTTTTAAAGAACAATCACAGTATGATGCATAATTAGTATAATCATTTCTGTCGTATTTGATTCGACACAACTGAAGATTCTTCTTGCGCAGATTGATATTTTTGTCTTTCCCTTTGAAAAAACTTAAGTTTGTTACAGTTGACTTGTCTTACCTATGGTGGAACACACTGAATAGCATATATAAGCAACTTGAGAACTTTAAATCTTCTAGTGGTCTTTTTTGTCAAGATTTTAGCTGTTCAGATGATGACAATGAAAAATCTAGTAGAACTTTAGAATCGTTGAGATTCTAAATATGCCAAAACATACAGGTTTCATTTAAAAAATAAACGTTGTCGCGTACTGCTTATAAATAGTAAACCATGGGACTTTTACAATGATATGAATCCATAGCTTACATGAAACCTAATGCAATGTTTCAAACCTAGAATAGCTATTTCATTTCATCAACAAGTTACAAACTGTACCCTATTTCTAAAAACACTGTATATTTTAAATAAAATTGCATTAAAAATTTTAAAAGATTGATAAGATAATTAATTACTTAGATTCATTTGATTTTTGCATTATCTTTTAGGATTTTCCCAAAGTATGGACTACAGCCAAATACATTTTATTGCATCTCTATAATAAAGAGCAGCTATTTTTGTTTTCATTCAAATTTTCCGCAGATTTACAAATAACAGGTTAAATACGTAACTGTAGATCGTTCCAAAAAAAATTTACGATTTTTTAATCTATAGGTTAGAATGCGCCTTTTTGTTGACGTAGTTTAAAAGGCAATAATAATATGCAATTTAGGGTGATTGACAAATTTAATTGACATTTTTACAAGATTCATTAAACTAAATAATCATTAGAACTGAATATATTAAAGAAATATGTCCTACATTTTTAAAATTTCTATACGAATTATTTTTGAATTTATTCTAATTTTTTTCATTAAAGTAATTTTATTTTGGCATAACTATTTAATTATTTAGCACGTCATAACCTACTTCTATTATTGGGTCAAAAACTAAAATAATCACATACCGAACTTAAAATTTAAAATCGTTCTTTTTTTTAGAGATGTGGACGACATCGATTTGTATACTGGAGCAATAAGTGAAAAACCATTAGAAGGTGGAATTTTAGGACCAACATTTACATGTTTAATTTTGGATCAGTTCGTTAGATTAAAACGAGGAGATAGAATGTGGTATGAAAACCCAAATCTACCCCAAGCGTTTTCAAAAGAACAACTTGAAGAAATTCGAAAGACTTCCTTAGCCCATATAATATGCGATAATTCGGATAAGCTGGATTATGTACAACCCTATGTTATGCAACGTGTTGGCGAAGGCAATGAATACACACCGTGTATAGCAATTCCGAGGCCGGACCTGACCAAATGGAAGGATGCTGACCTTCCACGTATTCGCTTTTCAGATAATTCCATATCTGTTAAACCAGCTAATACTACATTTCTTCTTTTATAAATTTGCAGTAGATTTTATCTTATTGATTTGTACCTTCTATAGTGTTGATCAAAAAGGATAAGAGTTTTTAGAATTAATTATCTCAAAAATTATTCTTTTTAGAATTAAGTTTATATTTTTCAATGTATAATGTAATGTATGATCGTATATAATAGTTTTCTTATCATTTACAACGACTGGCTTATACGCTATATGATTTCTGGTTTTATAAAATAATAATCGTACCGATTAAGGTTAAATAAATTATAATTTATTATACAACCAACTATATTTACTGTGTAATTATTTACTGACGTATGTTGCTGTACATACATGCACGTACCAGTACTTCATGTTGTTGGCATAGCGAAAAATAATTTTCTAGTTTTCGTTATTATTTTAACTTTGGTTATATTTATATTATGAGGAACAATCTTGTTATATTTTGAAACCACTTAATACTGAAATTCAAAAATATTTTTTTTGCGACGGAAAAACCTTAACAGCAGGTACTGAAATTAGTCATTAATGCCAATTAATAATACACGTTTCAAATTACGTAAATAAAACGTCGACAACAAAGATTATTCTCCCCCCCGCCCCCGCAACTTGTTTAAATAATGTCAATAATTTTGGTCATTCTTTATGAAAACATAAATATTAATTTAAATTGAACATCTGATTGTAGGTCAATTGAATTGCAATTGTTTTATCAAGATTGTAAAAATCACGAAATGTGGCAAAAAAAGAAAATCTAAAATGCGCTCATTTCTGTGGAGGATTCTAAAGATCAAAAAGCTAAAAACGATTTTTATTAACTTAAATTGTAATAAATAACTTTCATAAAACAAAGCATTGATCGTATTTTATAATTTCGTATAGATCAAAAGTACGCGAACTTTTGTGTGAGTGGCCTAGGTATATGGAGGCGGCCGACTTTGGATGATGACGTAAGTGTTCCGTCTTAACGCTCTATTTTAGGAAAGATTCGAGGCTGGCATTGAAGGAGGCCAAGTACTGACACTTTAGCGGGGACGATCGCGCTTTGACAGCTGTCGCGGGAATTCTTAATTAATTGTTTCGGTTCATTTTGTTTATTGAAATTAAAATGATCAAAGAATTAACACAATTATAGTATACGAAAATTTATTAAACGCTCAAATCCTAACAAAGTAACTTTTACATTTTTTTAAATATTGACATTTAATTATATTACTAAAATAACATAAAAGCAAATCGAACCTATGAAAATCTTAGCGATAAAAATTAACAATACAAATGCTGGTGCCATAAATAAATTATACGCAGCATATATCACTGTTTCATTAAGTAATTAAATACATCTTCAGCAGATAAAACAGCAAGCTTTCATAAGAAACAAAACTAAATACAACCTTATATTACACATCGTACACAGTGAGGTTTTACTACAAAAAGAAGTCATTCGAGTCACATACCAACCTTAACTATTATGTATCTTTATAAATAAATAGTTCAGTATATTTTACAGCTTTATACATAAAATTGATATTTTCCATTGTTGTTACTATTTACAATCCTTAAGTAGTAATGAGACTGTACTACTAAAATAATAAATAAAACATTCAAATGCAGTAATCAGTTCAAAGAATTAAAAAGTACATCAAAAATAAATAATTTTCCTTCAATGGAAAGTAAAACTATAACCATACTGTAACGAAAAACTAAACTTAAAGCAGATTTTTCCATCACATTTTAAAATATTTTCTTTAATTACAGTCAAAAGTAATAAAACAAAATTATTTACATATAATATCTTACAGATACCAAGATATTCATAAAGTCGATTTGCGCACTCCTGCTTCTGTTATTTAAAATTAAATAATACATTCCACAAGTAGAAAAAATAATCATGCAACAAGCACTCACTTAACTAACAACATACGGCTGTACTAAAACGTACAAAGAGTAATCACAGCCTCACTCACGCATATGCTTAAGATGTACAAACTTTAATTTGGGAGAGTATCATACAAAATATCCCTTGCTGACTGTGACAGATGTTCTGGAAAACGTATTTCAAAATTCACAATTAAATCGCCACGACGTGATGGTTCTTTAGGTAGTGGTAATCCATATCCCTGAATACGCTTCACGGTGTTGGGCTTTACTATCTCGTTGGTGAAATGTATAGGGAAAGTCTCACCTGACATTGTCGGCACTTCTATGGTACAACCACAGAGGGCCTGTAACAAAAAGATTCGTTTAGTTATTTGTATACAAACAATTAATTGCAACATTTTAGCTTACCTGTTTAAGTGAAAGCTTAGCAGTGTAACGAATATCGCTGCCTTCTCTCTTAAAATGAGGATGGGGTTTATCACGAATGATGAAAACAATATCAGCAGGAACCTTATTGCGACCCTGATCTCCTTCACGTTGGAATGTGATCTTCGTACCAGCCTTCCATCCTGGTTTGACGTTGATTGTCAAAACTTTATCTTCTTTACGTGTAGAACCATCAGGCTGAAGAACTTTACGAGATATCTTCATCTTTTTGGTACATCCTTTGGTAATATCTTCTAAAGACACGTACAAATCATGTTCGATGGGTGGATCTTGCAATTTGTCTTTATTACGGTTAGGACTGCTATGAAAGTTAAAGGAATGGCTACGGAAAGCTCCACCTGGACCACCAGGTCGAGTGGGTCCTACTCCTAGGCTTGCAAATGGATCATCTACATCCATATCATCATCGTGGAAACCAAACATGCCCATACGATTCGAACCACCCATATCGAAGAATGCTTGGAATGGGCTAGCACTACCGAAGAACTGGGCGAAAGTAGCTTTAGGATCCCCGTGGAAAGTGTAATGGAAGGTACCAGGACCACCTGCACCACCTGCTCCTCCAGGAATTCCGCCCTTCAACCCTTCTTCTCCATGCATATCATAGATATCACGTTTCTTTTTGTCTGATAATACTTCGTAAGCTTCAGCAACTTCCTTAAATTTTTCCTCGGCCCCAGGAGTTTTATTCTTGTCTGGATGATATTTTAGTGCCAACTTTCGATATGCTTTTTTGATGTCATCGTCTGTGGCGTTTTTGGATATACCCAAGATTTTGTAGTAATCTTTTCCCATTTTTTAGATTTCTTAATTCGCTTTGTCACAACACTAATACTTTTACATATAACACTAAATTATACTGTCGAAACGGTAAATTTTACGCAACAAAACGTTCTAACAACTTTCACTCACTTTCAACGAACAATTCACAGACTAAACGCGCACACGCACTGACCGTCTATTTATATTGGTTACCCAATTCAAGAATATTCTCGTTTATTCTAGAATCGATAGAAAGCAGAGGCGTAGAATGTGGGTCGTGCGCATTTAATACACTGTACACAGCCTAAAACGCTGATCAAGTTAGAATAAAGTTAATGTTAAAAAACGCTAATTTTACATTTTGCAAGGAATTATGTGCTAAATTATGATATTCCTGTTGGTTTTTTACCGCTAAATAGTTTATTTCTGTACGCCACTGTTTAGCGGGAAATACGAATAAGTAAACCTCAAAATTTCATTATGTCCAAATTAATGAATGTTTTATTCTGATAAATTTCTTTAAGAAAATTTTAATTTATTATTTAATAAAAATAAATTAATTGTAATATCTGTATTTGTGTAAAATCTTATTAGGAACAAAGAGAATTTGAGTATTTAAATGCAACTTTTTTTATAGTTTTCATTTAATTAAACATAAAATTTAAAGCTTGATATTATAAAAAGTAAATGTACTTATTTCTTAGCTATTAATGTAATGCTTGTTAAGTAACAATTCAAAACTTAATTGCATAATTTTATAGTTTTTCAAAAATCTGTAATTTGTTTACGATTCTTCATTCATTTTGTCATATATACTTTTCTCATCCACTAATTAGTTGTTTTCTGATCTTATAATAATAAAAAAAAACACAGCTGGTCAATATCAAAGTCGAGTCCACAAAGAATAGACTCTATAATGAGTACTTTTGAATGTATTTATGTGTAGGTGTATGATACAAAAGAATAAATGCTTTTGCTTTCTTAAAATTATTTATTAGAAACAAACATCTTTGTAGCTAAATCTGCAGGCGGAAATCTAACGTTTTGAGAAACAGGCAAAACAAAACGTTAATATTAGTCAATTGAATTTCCTGCTGAGGTACTTACTATAATGAACAATAATGAAAGACTCTCTAAAAGAGAAACTTCTAGAACAAAAATATGTTTAGAAATTCACGAAGATTGTTTAGTTATATGGAATAATTTTTGCTGTAAAATAAAAAAATAATAATATTAATATCGTAATTAATAAATATACAAACTTTATCACTTTATGATACATGAAAAAAGTAAGTACATTATTTAACAAAATATCTGCATGAAGACTATAACCATAATATTACTAAACATGCTAAGAGACTCAAAGTATAGCCAATATAATATATATTTTATATATTTAGCAGTTAATCTTATGTAACTATAAACATGACATAAAAATAAGAAAAAGAATTATTTTTGAGATTTAGGTATGATCTGTTTTTGATTCATCCATAACGATGATGTCCAAGAACCAAGGCCTTCTTAAGAAGCAGCTTAATATGAAATGCATCAAGTACCAGAAGCTTCAAGAAAGTTCCAATTTCTGTAGAAAAATTAGTTCATTCCAGAATATTCCACTATCACTCTATCAAGAATATGCGTTAGGGTTTTAGCATAATTATAAATGTTATTAAGATCCATACCTGTAGTAAGTTTCCTTTTACTTTTTTGTCTTTAACTCATAAAGAATGATTAATGTAGAAGTACAGACAGTATATTGTGATAGCATCAAATATTTTTGAATTAATTTTCACAAGTGTATTAATAAAGTGTACCTTATAGCTGGGGTTGTACCTTAAATGAAATAGTTAAAAAAATTGTAGGAGAGATCTGCTAAGACTTAAGTGTGTAAAAAGAGTGCATGTACATAAAAATCTTTTGTTAGAAATATACAGCACTTTGGGTAACTAGCACCATGTTTGTTTGCTATTATAAGCTTAAGATGACATCAATCTAATAATTCAAAACTAAAGATGGTTCAAAAGTGTCAACGTTATATAACCTTAGACGAATAATTTCATAATTTGTATGAGTTTTAGTAAACAAACATTATTACTTAATATAGAGGACAGTAAAATACTGTCAATTTGTATCAGTGAAAATTATTTGGTAGACATCATATTGTCAGGGTCGGCGACTCGGCGTTAAACATAATAGGCAAAGCAGGTATTCGCCTGAAGCGCCGGAATTGAAAAGAACAGCAAAACGATAATTCTTAATTATTATAAAGATCTCTCTTTTCATTTAATTTTAAGTTATTCTCATGGGTCATAATTGCTACCTTTTACTCTGATTTCTTGATGTCCTAATAGTGAGGGCGTAAAAAAATATTTTGATTGTGGCGTCGAGAAGTCTAGCGGCGACCTTGTATATTGCTATCTTATCGTCCTCGATCAGGACGTAACGTCAATTAAATACGTGACTAATCTCATTGCATTGAAGTACATGGAATTCTCGAATTTCCCAGAACGATGTCGAATATGTCAGAAGTTTCTGTTGCTTTTCAGGCCTTCTTAAGAAGTAGCTTAATATGAAATGCATCAAGTACCAGAAGCTTCAAGAAAGTTCCAATTTCTGTAGAAGAATTAGTTCATTCCAGAATATTCCACTATCACTCTATCAAGAATATGCGTTAGGGTTTTAGCATAATTATAAATGTTTATTTAAATTAGTTTGAGTGAATTTGTTTATACACAAACTGAATTTTAATGAAACCCAAACAATCTAAAAAATGAAAATGCAACAATATTACTAAAAACAACGGTACTGGTTTGTATGGCTTTGTATTTTAAGTTCCTGTTTGAAGTAAACTGTATTTTGTTTACTGATTAAACAATCATAAAGTAGAAAGTATGATTAGCTTAATTATTACATTTATTGTCTACCGAACATTGTATGCAAATATTAAATAACCATTGAATTAAACTGAAGTAGTAGTTAATTAGTAGTATATGTAGTAATAATATACTAATGAAATAATGAGAATTTAACATTATGTATGATTCAAATAAATCTGGCTCTATCTATTTCTTTTCTAAAATGCATGATTTAGTTTCTAGTTAGTATTTTAAAAATACTTAAACTTGTGTTCAGAGCTGCCTAGTAATTAATTACTTCGTAATTTAAATGATTAATTTAATTACTATTCCACAAAAAGTAATTCTTACGAGTAAAAAGTATTTAGTACTTTAAAAATTACTTTTATGCTAAAGTAATTTATAATAAATATAACTTGAGTAACTGAATTACTTAAGAAGTAATTAAATTACCTAAAAAGTAATAAAATTAATTGAAAATTTAAAACAACCAAAATTTTTAATAAAATATAAAATAACTAGTTCTAACAGGTATATCACACATGCGAGTCATTCCTATATATTATTGTATAGTAATGTCTACTATGTAATTTAAAAGTAATTAGATAGTAATTAAATTACTTTTACCAAATAATTTGTAATTTAAATATTTTGTTTGCAAAGTAATTTTGTTACATTGTAATTTAACTATTTTTACGAAACGTAATTGTAATTAAATACTTTTAAAAAGTAATTAGTCAGCTCTGCTTGTGTTAGTTCGTTTATGTCTTGACATTTGACAGTACCACTGCGTAATTTTATTATCGTGTTATCATTAATTGGAAACTGACATCATAAATACTTTGTACATAAAAAGTAAATTTACTGAATAAGCTGTTTTGAGTCACTTCCTTCTGCTCATATCTAGTGAACCCCAATGTGAATTTTCATCAACTTCTTTATATTTAGAAAAATGGCCTATGGTCTACTGATTATTTAGAAGAAATACTGTCCGACTAAAAAATTTTTTAAATAATTAGATAGGTGTTGAGCATTCCGTCAGAGAATTCTTCAAAAGTATCATTGTCAAGCAGTTAGTGTCATAGTTAATTTTCATGTAAAGAATCTTCCTTATTTAATTAATAACTTTGTAAAGCAAAAGCATAATTATGTAAAGTGTATTGCAAGCTAGAGTATATCGCTAAGAAATGTGAATAATGTGCATCGGACAAAGGTCACGCTAACTGATACTGCTCTTCTGTGTGTTCGCACCATTCCCCTTTTCTTTTAAGTACTTATTCCATAAAAACCATTCTATGATCTAATATCATTAAAAAGCATTTAAAACAATTTTTTAAATAGTATCAAACTCAAGTAGGTGTTCCACTTTAAAAACCCACACCTGTAGTCTATCCTTGTAGAGAAGCATATATTCCTAGTAATTACAAATATTTGACTTGAAAGAAATTTGGAAATTTTCATATTCAGCAAATATCTAGGAAGCCAAGAAGAAACAAAAAAAAGCAAGCAACATTTTTCTAATTTAATATAATACTTATTGGTAATCTTCAAATGTGTAAACTTCTATGCATGTTGCATCAATGAAAAAGGTAGTGTATGAGAGCATAAAATAGCAAAACGTAAGGACCTGAAGCTCCTGCTACAAAGAACAACGCTTTTCTGTGGATTTGTTACATCGAACTGGATTACAGTGTTTCCATAAATAACCTTGATAAAATATGGTTGTTATTTTAATAATAATAATAATTATTATTATCACTAAATAGTATAGTTTGATAATAAGTGAGACAAAATGGACTTAATGACTTTATTAACAAAATAAATATAGACGAATAACAGGTATATAAATGTAAATATCACATTATTGGCTAAGAATATATTTACAATATAGCAGATGCTTAATTATCAAAAATAATGTAAAGTGAAGAAATTTCTATTCAAAAATTGTCAGTTAATACAGTATCTCTATATGAATCATTTAGTCCATATTTTATAAAAATAACTAAGATCGTATTTGTGAAAGTACGTAACAGAATTTGTGTTTATTTAATACAATAAAGCTAAGGTTTCCATTTTTGTGATGAAATAACTTTCTAATTAATCTAGATTTGGATCAAGTTTCTTTGTATTTATTGGCATGCTAATTTGTAATCACAGAAATTCTCAATTCAAGAAACTGAATTAAATAGAGATATCTGTTTAGAAAGTGTACATTACAGTAAGAATAATAATTAATAAAAAAGATGATACATCATTCTTAAATTAATCAGAGAAAAGCTGTGTATTAAACAAAGGGTTTATTCTACAAAATATAATTATGTTAAAACAAGTTTTCATTCCGTAGATGTATAAAAAATACAAACTAATAAGACTAGCTTCAAAATAATCTTTATCTAACAAATACTAAATTAAATACGTATAACATCACATAGTATCAGATTTCAATATTCTGATAAAATTACATTGGGCAAACATAATTACCATGTGTACTTCCATCATGTAGGTGTGTAGATTTCATTATTTAAGTAAAACAAGTCTTCACTCGCCTATTATAATTAAAGAGTCTTGATTAATTAATGTATAATCTGATGTCGGCATTGCCAAGACCAATTTACAGTGACCTTGTTAAGTGTTCGACATCAACATGGGTATGCTAACTACATTACTTATCTGAACCACTGACTAATTCATGCTACTACATATCAGCATGTGTATTGTGCCGTTTTATACAGACAAAATACATTCATCGATGGCACACTGGAGAATTTTGAAAATATTAATTTTTAGTAGATACTCTCAATTTTTTAACTTCCAGATGAACACATTTTACAAAAGAGAATATTGAATTAACAGTCATTATTAGTATCAATTTTTATCTTTTAATTTGGGTTATGGTTAGTTGCATGTCGTCTATGGACAATTACTCATGGCTGCAGCATTGCTGGTGTCTGTATATCTTTGAAAGAGCGGAAGTAAATGCAACAGATTACTGAATCAAATTTAGATATTAATTATTACATAGTAACGTTATATGTTAAAGTACATTGTGTAGGCTATCACAAGTTGCTTTTAAATATCTTTCTTCTTCAATAACACAGAAACAGGCAATAAGCATGTTCAATGCAAACAAATCGCTTGGTAGCACTTAATTTCAGTTGGTAGCGATAAAAAATTGACTTTGCATTTCAGAGCGAATATTTAATAGTAAACATAATACTATGACATAACCTATACAGTAATTACCAAAGTAAAAAAGTTTTATTAGGTTGAAATATTTCAAATCAATTAATTTAGATTGCTCAAGAATTAAACTTATAATAATGTTGGGATATAACGATCCCTAATGTATGTCATAAGCATTTTTTTTACTACAATACAAATCTGAAAAACAAAATCATTTAATTTTTTAGTTTTCTGCTAAAAAGATATATCAATTATTGAGATAATAAAACAGCATAATACCATAATAATAAATACAAAGAATTATATCACAATATCACTTTGAAAACAAAAAATTCTAAATTGTACTTTTTGACACTTTGTAAGTAACTTAGAAACAATGCACTTTTAGAGTAGTACTAATTCAAGAATGTCTAACATAAACACTTTCAATCACACAGAGATACTATATGATTTTACAGATATTTAACGTTCTAACCTACAAAAATATGCATGTTTTGATTCTCTTGTATCATCTCGCATATAGCGATTATAAAAATCTAACACAACATACTCCACTTTAAAACCAAACTTCTGATACAAAAAGAGGGCAGGATTGCTTTGAGATACGTGTAACGTAATGTCTTTTCCTATACTAGTCTGAAAAAAGAAAATATTTAGGAAACATCTCAACATCCATGTATGAAATCTTACCTGAATTAGATGATACAACATAAATTTGGCAATTCCAGAATTTCTCCAACCTGGCCTTGTAAAAATAAATGACAGATAACTCTCATTTATCTTAACATCAGGTATAAGAAAAGCAAACCCTATTATTAATTTACGATATAATACAACACAACTAAAATCAGGATATTGTAGAGTATCAGATACTGAAAAATAAATTAGTAGAATAAGGAATGAAAAAACAAACTGTAAGTACTAGTACTCACCGTCAATTCCAGTCCAGAAAAACTGATTACAAAGACTATTAATTGCAGGTATATGTTCTGGTTGCACGTACACAAAATCTATAGGGCCTCTAGGTGGTAATTTCCAATTTGGATTATTTAAATTGGCTTTAACTTGCAGCTCATCCATTAGTTGTAACCATGTTGTATTGATTGCAGTAGATCTTTTAATATAAGGTTTTAAATATAGAAAACTATAAGGTGATAAAATAGGTTTATTTCTATTTCCACCCAAAAGTCGCACCTTCATATTTAATCCTCTACATCTATTCACATCTTAAAAAACAAAAAGAGAATAAGATAAAAACTAGTTACATATGGATTAATGCAGTGATTAGCGTAAGCTATGCAGCGTTCTTTTTACAGTTCAGGGTGTAATCACTCCAGAACTTTCCAGGTTGTCAAACATCAAAAAAGAATGCAACTATTAATAACTATATCAAACTTTTTAATATTGCATCTATCATAAAATTGAAAAACAACTTGCTTTTCTCTACATAAACATCAATTCCAACACAATAACTTATACCTAACCTCAAATACAAACGCTGTGTGAAATGATGGTAGCAAACGAATCAGTGATCGTTGCTGCCAACCATTCAGAAATGTTATGATTCAAGTGCTATCACACAAGCACTGTTTTAGTCTTTTCTTTCTAACAAGTGTAAAAGCCTTTAGCGGCATTAGATTGAATGGCATAATAACACATGGGCTGAAAAGTCCCAGGCCTAACAAAGAAAACACGGTTTTTTTTGTTCAAAATTAGCTTTATTCATCAACGTAATTTCCATCAAAAACAACGCAATCATTCCAGCGCTGCTCTAACATTTCAATACCACTTTTGTAGAACGATTTATCTTTTGCCTCAAAATAGGACTCAGTTTCAGCGATAACCTCTTCATTCGAGCGAAATTTCTTACCGGCAAGCATTTTTTTTTAGGTCTGCGAACAGGCAGTAGTCGCTGGTAGCCAAATCTGGCAAACACGGTGGATGTGGGAGCAATTCGAAGTTCAATTCATGTAGTTTTAATTGACTTGTGACACGGTGCGTTGTCTTGATGAAACAAAATTTTTTTCTTTGCCATATGCGGTCGTTTCTTTGCAATCTCGGCCTTCAAACGCTCCAATAACGCTATATAATATTCACTGTTGATGGTATTTCCCTTCTCAAGATAGTCTATGAATATTACACCACGCACATCCCAAATTACCGAGGCCATAACCTTTCCAGCCGATTGTTGTGCTTTCGGTCGCTTTGGACGAGGTTCACCAGTTGCTGTCCACTCAGATGACAATAGTTTTGATTCCGGAGTGAAGTGATGGATCCATGTTTCATCCATTGTCACATATAGACGCAAAAATTCCGGTTTGTTACGTTTAAACATGGCCAAACACTGCTCAGAAACATCAACACGTTCTTGTTTTTGGTGAACAGTGAGCAAACGCGGCACCCACTTTGAGCAGAGCTTTCTCATAGTCAAATGCTCATGCAATATAAAGCCAACACGTTCTTTTGATATCTTTACAATGTCAGCTAACTCACGCAACTTCACTTTTCGATCATTCAAAACGATTTTGTGGATTTTTTGATGTTTTCTGGTGTTACCGCCTCATTTGGACGTCCACTGCGTTCTGCATCATTGGTGTCTCTACGACCACGTTTGAAGTCAGCAAACCAACGTTTTATTGTTGTTTCTGATGAAGCGGAGTCCCCATAACACTTTTCAAGCCATTGCTTCGCTTGAACGGTATTTTTTCCCATCAAGAAGCAGTGTAAAATTAAAATACGAAATTGTTTTTGATCCATTGTTTTGAAAATAACAAAAGTAGCACCACTCTTAGCACAATAACTCACAAAATAATGAATAGAATATCATGAAATTTTAACAGCTGTCTTTTGAAGGTTAGTACTAACTGAAAAAGCGGTGAATGCAATAGAACTAGCGCCATCTATTTGTTAGGCCTGGGACTTTTCAGCCCATGTGTTATACCTTACCTTTTAATGATGTGTTATAATAATACAGAGGATCCAAGAACTTTGGTAATTTTACAATAGGCTTTGGAACAGGACTTTGATCTAAATCTACTTTATCGTCTTTGATATGATTATTCTTTAAATTGTGGCCGTTTAATTTTTTACAAGAATGTTTGGCTTTACTAATAAATCCATTAGTTTTGGATATACTTAGAACTTTATCCTTTTCTATAATCCTGTAACAAAATAACTTATAATATTAAATATTTTATTACAGTATATGTTATATCAGGATAATTTCACTATATCGTTGGGAATGGGACAATCAAATGCGTATGCTGCAACCGATTGTACATTACATCAGAGTATGTTAAAGCCAGAGTACACTGTATAAAGAACAATCTTAATATAATTTTCAATAAATACATTGAAGGGATCTTCCCAACGTTAAAGTATGAAAAGTTTGTTAAATTAGATGGAAGTCAATCTTCTTGCGAAGGTAATTTAATGAGTCTTTATTTGCCAAATTAAGCTCCAGTCTTACAAAGATCTAAATTATTATTTAGATATTAAATTTAATACCAATGTAAGTGCAGATCCTCTTTCTATTCTCTTGTGCCAAAGGTGCCTTGAGACACTCTGCAGTATATACTATGAATATTACATAAAAGAACATTCTTCTCATAAAAAAAACTGGTGAAATGACTTTCCATTATAGAAAATTTTCTGAACATAAACAATGCAAATGACTTTCATGGTTAGTCTTCTGGGATAGAGCAAAGAGTAATAATGGCTTTGTGTATTTTTGAAAAACTATACTGCTCTACATGTACACCTCATCAAAGATCTAATAGAAAATATCATTTTGTTATTATGAAAATACTTTTTCCAAATTCTAGTTTAAAATAATTTAGAAGATCCTTTCAATGTATTTACTAAAAAATTACAGCTATTATTACTTTTTAGGACGGCCCAAACTATCTATTGTTGGCAAGAGTGGTAATTTCTTCTTCTTAACCACTGGTTTTGCAGGTTTAATATTATTCTAAAACAAAATGTTAAAATATAATCAAACATGAAATACATCTGTATGCAATAACATACAATTTCAGGAGGTGTGTTGTCTGGTTCAAGTGAATTATTTACTACATTATTTACTTCCGGAACAGAATTGGGTTCCATATATGCCAAAGTGGTCTTCACAATGTCTTCAGTAATATAGGATTTGGATAATATTATTGTTTTTAAAAGCTGTAAGTCATCAGGCGTTGCTTTTGTTTCCTTTATTTTTTGTTTTTCAGCCATTAATTCTGCATCTGCAACAATATTGTGATTAATTCAATAAATCTACATAAGCAATTTTTACAATTCTTTATCACTTTTTCAAAATAAAGTATCCAATTCAAAGTTCTTATCAACATCGACACAATAGTTCTTTAAGTGTAATTTTAAGAGTGAAACATACTAACTTTACAATTTCAAAAGAAGTGTTCTTATATATTTCTAGAACAAAAATATTTCAATTAGTCAAAATGCCAACAAATTTTAAAGATTTAGCTTAGAATCTGATCTCAATCGTTCTTATAAATTTACAAACTTGAAACAAAATCTAAAACAAGATAAACTTACTAAGTTGAACGATAATATTAGGACTTAAAGTAGGATATGTCAAAGTCCACCACCCTTGTTCATTAAAAATAGCAGTACCAGATTTAAAAAACTGAGGACTATAATGAGATAATGTTCCTGAAACAGTTCCTGTCCATTTCTTTTTACGTTTACTATAAGAAAGAAGAATTAATTATTTTATACGAGCCAAGTTAGTTATATGTCTTACAAATCTTTTCTAAAAAGAATATCCCAATTTTTATCTATAAAAGCTGCAATGTGAATCTTCCAGTGAAAATATCCCTTCCTTGCTAGACCTGGACTACGTGCCTGCATGTGATACAACGCTAATAGTATTGTTTGTAACCTATAAACATAAAATTTAAAAACAAACTAAAGTTGATAAGTAGCACATGTGCTTGTGTACAAACCAGGGCATTTTATCACGAATAAAAGTCTCGGTTCCAACCAAAGAACAATCTTGGCATGCAAACTGAAAAAATATATCTCCTACAAATCCACCAGGTACAGCTCCTCTTCGAAGGCATTTTAAATGAACTAATTGTTTACACTCTGAACAACATAAACCTTCCAATTCACCTAGTCCACTTGCATCATCACAATATTTACATTTATTTTGGTTTACAACCTCCATATCCATAACTTATTTTTAAAAATAAAACAGACACAGCAAACACTGGCGTATGGCACATGGGAGGGATGTCCTTGTCCGTGCAAACGAAACTAGAGTCCCTAAATAATGTAACTTTAAGATTGCAGGTTACATTTAAGGATTCTAGGAAGCGCTAGCACCCGAATTAAAAAAAACGCGAGCAAATAGCCTTTCAACTTTGCTTCTCTATGTGCAGAAGCAGATTTAGGTTTGATTGCGCCTTTTTTGTTTGCAAATTGCAAATTTCTTCATAGAGTCACCGGGAAACTCAATAAATTTCGAATTTTTATCGTCTCTCAAATTTTGCAGCCCCTCAGATTATATACCCTCCTGTCTCTTCACTCGTGTGAGGTTTGTTTTTCCCCTGTCTTACAGCTTATGTTTTTCTAAATTTTCTCTACTTTTAATTTATACTTCAGGTTATAATTTACAGTTTTAATAATATTGTTTTTGTTTTGAAACGTTTATAGCTGTTTATAAGACAATTACAATTAATTTGCATTTATGAGCCCAAGCCCATATTAGTTCGGCCACTTTCATTGCTTTTAAAATATAAAGGATATGCATACCTTATTATATCCTGATAACTGCAAGGGGATGGTAGAACATCTAAAAGTAAAGCATTTTTCTTACAAATACATATCTAGAACGTCTTTACTTTGGGGGTCGATGGTTTTAAAATCTTCAGTCCTACAATAAACGTTTTTTTTCTGTAATTTTTAAATTAATTGAGCACTTTTAAATTTTATTTCTGTTTTTAGTTTTTAGTGTTATGAGCATTTAGAATTGCGAGAAGATTATAAGTCTTGCATTTCTTTGGCAAATTGTAAAATTGAGCGTTGGTGGAGTTTTCTTTTATTATGTAGAAAATCTACACCACAGATATTTTTAGTAAAAGAATTACGAAAAGATATTTCTGATACTGCAAGCTAACTACACTCTTACGATCTTTCAACATTTCTCAAAAGAACTGAGAAATGGTTACAAAATATATAGAAGTGGCTGAACTAATATGGGTCGGGCTTGTATATTTGAAATGAATTTTTTTTTATGGGAGATTTAGAGTCAATTGTAGCAAAGATTTGATTACCATTAAAACTGAGTAATGATCGAAAGCCCATAAGTGAAGTACCTATGAGCTTTTTGATGTAGGATAAATTCTGATGACAACCAAATCGTTGGTGCAAACTATTTCTTGAGTTGATCCACATGAACCTTATTTTTTATTGCTAACGTATGACATTTTCAACAAATTCACAAATAGATTTAAAAATTTTATTAATTATATTATACAGGGTTTCCACAGGGTACTGGGACATAGCAAGAATACATGTAAAATAGGTTTTTGGCAAATACTATCTCCACAGTATACTATTTCAGGAAAACCCAAGTAGGTATTACATGGTATTACCACAGTTTATACCCTACAGAATCGGTTGGATCACTCAGAGCGGTTCTTTTGATCTTTCGTGTTCCTGGTTTTCGGTCTGCGCACGCTAAACTGTAGATGGCGCGCTTGTAGGGGAGGTTATATATGCAACTGATATTCAAATTTCACAACTAATGTAACTTACCAATACTGAAGAATTTCACTAATTCACTTACAGAATATGCAAGTTGATTTCACTTAAATAATACAAGCTTTTATGAGATTATTTCTTTGAAGGTTAAGGTTAGGTTTTTTACCCCTCTACTTCTGGACAGTTTCTTGAAGTGGAAGACAAAATGTAGGGAAAGTGATTTAACTGATTCTGTAAGGTATAAAATGTGATATTAACTAGAATAAAGCCCAGGTCTCATTTTATCAAATAATTTGATCAGACTTGGCTATCAGTCTAGAATGATGACGTCAAAACAGACAAACCCAAGTTTGTAGGTACCAACCTGGGTGATCACACTGTAATACATTTGTTCAAACTGTGAGGTTAGGATAACTGTGTATACAAACCAAGAGATGTGGTTTGTTTAATTTTGTGAGATTAGGACATTGGTATTAATTTATTATTATTGTTGTTGTTTTTTAATAATATAATAATTCATTTTATATCTGTGTATACAAGCACCAGGTGAGTTGGTATTATTTTGTAAATCAGTTGTCGCGGTTGTCACTTTGTCGCTGAAGGCAGCACGTAATAAGCCTGATTATTGCTCCTGAACACAAGCAATCTGTGCGTTCAGTGAACATCAGCGAAGTCCCAATAAACGTAAAATGGCGGGAAATGGTTGACGTTTTATTATGATGTATTTCGATGTGTTCTGTCCTGTTTTGTGTAGAAATATACTAGTTAGGTGTTTTGTTTTCCTAGAAAGATAACGTGTACAACTTGTTTTCTCAAAGCTTTAAAAACCACAATTTTATATTTCTCATGAATTTAAAAGTTAAGTTGAATATCGTCTCTTTACCGTTAGTTCTAATTAGTACTCATCAACATCTATAAGGTTGTCCTTTAAAGTTGTTTGTATTAATCAATTTTTGATCAAAAACCTCGGCAGCCCGTGACCTAAGTTCAGAATAGACCGGCAAAGCCTGATTGGTTAATTTCTTTATAGTTTGACAATTCTGACAATTTAAACCAATCACGCGGTCTTTGCCTACCTTGAAGTTAGGTCACTGGCCGTCACTAACACCATAAGTATTTTAGATTTATAGCGCCAGCGTTTATGAAAAGTAGAAGTAGAGTAGAGAACTTATGGTCGATGCATTTGGCCTCCAGCCAATCAGTAGCGTATAAGTCAGTTTAGCCCTCAGTCTATCTCATTTTCCAATATTCTCCCTCCAACGTAATACATATTCCATAAGCGCTGGCCCCAGAAATTTAAAATATGGTAGTATTAGAGAAAGTTTTAAAGAGTAACTTAATAGATGTTGATGCGTATGGTTTTAAGAATATCAGTATACTAATTAAATCTAATGATAAAGGGACGATATTCAACTCAACTTTTAAATTCAAGAGGAATTTAAAAAAACAGGAAAAAATAGAACAAAATGCAAAACTAAGAGTTACGTGTAAGCAAACTATTCCCTCAATGTACGTTTATTAGGACTTCGTTACGTCAAGTTCCGCTCAATGCATCGACCGTATGTTCTTTGCTATCCGTGGGATAGACTGAGGATGAGAACTACGCTGACGTATACGCTACTGATTGGTTGGAAGTCAAATCAGTCAGCCGTGTCTTATCTAATATCAAATATTCTCGCTCCACAACGGTTACCGTTCAATGCTCAGTCTTCTGAATGCAACCAATATCAAACAAGACTAAATTAAAAACTTAAGTCAAATTGTCATTAATCATTTTGCATCACTCGGTATGTCTATTGTACCATTTCCACTTACTTCCACTATACAAACACGATTTTTCTTGTACTTGTGTTTGCACTCAATGATGTGGGTAACCTAATACGGTCGCCACTTGGACTATTAATAGAAGCTAGTGATGATAGTCGTGAAACGTACTAAACCTACTAAACTCAAAGTAGGCAGATGGCAGACTACAGCAGTTCTAAAACGTTGATAACCGTTACACTATTCTTTACACAGCTTTGGGTTACTCTGTGGCTTTACACCAAAGTCAATCTGAAACCTACAACCCGTGCTTCCAGTCAACACCAAGCATAGTTATACATACTACTTATAAGTTATAACACATCAAACATTTCTATTAAAAAAATAACAGAAGAAAAGTGCCCAAACATGTCAGATTTATCAGAAGAACCTATATAGAAGACTAAATAATCTGCATTATGCATATTTCAGTCTTTCTTGTGAGATTTAGGCAATTTCAAAATTGAATCTAAAAATAAAGCACCATGTAAGAGATGAGATGGCAGTCCAGTAGATCTGACAGTAGTTGGAATAATCCTCGTTTGTTGTTGGTGCATCTGATTGTAATCACAAATCAGGAAAAGACTTTGATCTTTTTTTCAATATTCTCTGACTGGTTGCTCTGGCTCTTCATGAATTTTATTTTGAGTTAGTAGTTGTAATATTTTTGAAGTTACTTCTTTAATTTTCAGAATAGGTAGTATTGTAGTTGGCTGTTTTAGTCTGGATACGTTTAGCGTCTTTAATGTATGCATTATTTCTATTTAATGTTTATTGTAAATTAAAATTCATACCCTAATTAGGCGTGATATACACTTACATGCTTGACATGTAAATTTATTTTCTTTGCTGTTATTACTAATTATACTTTGTGAAACTCCATGTTAGTGATAAATCACTAATGTTGTCACCTTGTTGGTAATGTGATGACGTGTCGGTTGAGGTTATGATAAAGCTGGTAAAAGTGCTGGTAAATCGCCAAACGACATCAAGTTATCAGTAATCATCGTTTTTTTATTGGATTCTCTGGGCGAGTTTTAATTAAAGCTCATTAGAAACAAGAAAACGAATAAATTTGAGAGGTTTTTACTCGAATATCGATTGTTAATTCTGAAAATAAAGAAATTTTTAACATTTCAGTGGTGAACAATTCTCTTTAGAGCAATAAGCTAGCTCCCCTCCCCATTTGCCCACCTCTGATGAAGACGTCAAGCACAAAACTATGTCGACACTTTGAGTTACAAGCTTGTAGAAAATCTTATTCCAATATTTCACCTTGTTCGTGAAATACTGAAAAAAACAAGAAATTTTAAATGAAACTTTAACACCCTGTATTTTGAAAACGGCTAAGTTTTGGACCCATGTTTATCATATCTTTTTGGTTTGTTTTAAGGTCTAGAATCTGTATTTATGCAATAAATACGACTGCTCACAATTTCTAATAAATTTATAGATTTTCCAGTTATAAATTCTTCAAAGACTATCCACAACATTGAACATAAAATAGGGCCATTTCCTCACAGAAACTAACCAACTCAGATGGTTTGGTGGGAACTAATACAACTTATGCATGGTTCATTCCTATCGAGTGCATAGATATGGTATTCCAATCTCATCAACTAATGTAAAAAGCTTTTCTAGAATACAGACGCAACAATAAATGAATTTGAGATATAAGCAAAAACATTGTTATGAAAAACCATTTTGTTGATTATTTTCTGACATTGCCCTTGTTTAGTGAAAAGTTGTGAGATACTATTGAATAGTATTTAATATTGTCGTGTAATACATTCTCATATATTGTTGAGTATAATTTTTTTGAACAGATGGTTACCTCCATCTATTCTGAAACAAGTGATTCAGGAGAATTTGTGGAGGTGTGCTTCACCTTGAAACACTTAACTCTGCTACAAGAGATTTTCTGCACTGACTTACCATATCGATACTCCAGCTCTGTCAATAATAAATTCGAAGAGCTCTAAATGAACAAATGTGCCTTTGGATTGCTTCAGAATTAAAGTTATACCGATGTGCACTGATCACTATAGGTACATTGTTTTAGAATTTTATTCAATTGTAATTTATATACAAATAACGTTTTGTAGCATCAAGATTAAAAATACATATATACTAACCATATTTATAATTCCTCATACAAAAAATAGTGCAATAGTACATAATGATGACTTATTGAAGACAATGCATTTAAAAAAAATATGTGTCAAGCAAACACAGTCTTTCAATACCTTTAGTATTTATAATAGCCGATTAGAAATTTAGTTTAGAGTTAACTTACCAAGTAAGAAATCGTATTAATAAAGTTAACATAAATAAAGTCACACTTTACAAACAGCAAACTTTAATAAAAAAAAAAAGAAAAAACTAACATACTGCATTTGAGATTTCTTTAAATCATAATCATAAAGAATTTCAATTTAATCAATTTATTTGCTTCACTTAAGTTAATATGCACATCAATGCTCGTATAAATGTTTGTATTTTCTAAACTTGCTATTTTTTCTTTTTTCCAGTTTGAACATTCTGAACTGGAACTGGTACAGTATAAACCTTTTGTGAATATTTATTAATATAATGAAGTTGAATAATTGAAAATAACAAACTGAAAATATATTTTATTAGAGATGGTATTAATCGTGTAATTATAATACTTACCAAGTTGTAGCGCAAACTCTGTGAACTAACGCAGATGCTGTTACAGACAAAAATAGGCAAAACACAACTGCAAAAAGAGGAATATGTTTAACACATTAAGATAACATACATAATTATTACCTTCGGGAAATATTTTTACTTGGAAAGATTTACCGAACATAAACGTCTCTAAATTTCCTACTGCAGTCAAAAGAAATATGAAAAGCAATGAACCTAGGTAGCCTCCTAAAATAGTTCGAATATTCGTAGCTATTAACCATGATAAATACATTTGCATTCCAGAAAACATGAAAAGGGCACTTATTGATGCTAGAATAAAAGATGTACCACTGGAAACCGCTAAAATTAGAGGTTAGGTAGTAAAAGTTTTTTTAAAATTTGCTATAATATTAAAAATTACCCATTTTATTAAATTAAATATCACTGTTTGTAAGAATTTACAACGCGCACAGTAAAAACAGAGTCAGATTTTCGTTTCCATACAGTTTTCAAAAACTTTTACGTGTACACAAAAAGATTATCTTTAGTTGGGTTCGTGTTTCGTGTATATCGTATATATTTTTATCGGCAGTATATTGTTTTATTATTACGTGGATAAAAATTTTGTTTGGGTTTCCGGTACCTGTTTATAGAGCTTTAAGAGATATTTGAAGACACTTTTCTTTTAATTTTAGTTAAAAAGTAAATTATTCTATTTTAACAATTTTTATTATTCATTTAAATCTAAACTTTTTGTTATGATCAGAAATGTTTGTTGATGGTACATCAACCACTTCCGTAAATTAGGTAGCACAGACACTTGCGTCCTCTCGTGAAGGATAAAGGTAAATGTCAATATTCGCTCTTCAAATAAAAATAAAATGACTCTAAAATAATCTTCTAATAGAAACGTAGAAGCAAGAGAAAGATAACAACAGTGATACAGTCAGAAGATCCTACAGCTGTTTACATTCAAGATATCCAAATCATTTTAAATTTAAAAGTGCTGTTTGTGAAATTTTGAAGGACATTTTAAGTGTAATTAAGACGTTTTTTAACATCACAGTGGTTCATTTCAAACTTAAAAACTCGGTAAGCGCTCTATAATTTTGTTATAGATTAATGCCCAAATTGTAGTAATAACGCCCCCCAACTGCGGACTTGTATAAACTAAAAACGACTGATATCTATTTTTGAGGACAACATTCAATAATCCATAGAACGAATATATTACAAATAGAATTTCCATAACATGACAACAGGTGTTTGTTTGTAGTAATTATACAAGCACCTAATTGTATTAAATAATCCACTTGCCTTTTGGCATTTGCCTTTTTTTTGTAATAATGTGTTTTTATAGATTTGTCATTCCAATTTTTATTGATATTAAAATTGAGATGTCTTTACTGTTGTATCTTTTTAAACGGAAGTCTGCTTATTAAAGAAGATCAAAAGAACCTCTCTAACTTGTCTCATAAGTATGTAACATTGGTAATTGGTAATTTAACAAATTGTACCATTTACAAATATCCTCTATTTACAGGTTGATTTTATTTAATGTTTCAATAGATTATTGCAATGATTTTATTTTTTGTTTACAATAAGAATCAAATTTTCGTTTTTGATGGTATAGTAAATAATAATGATATAATCAAAATAGAAATACTATTAAAATAGTATAATGATGACGCTTTTCTTTGATGTTTCATACGCCAAATATTGTTAAAAATCGTAAAAATAAAATTATTTTTTGCACTCAAAGAAACATAAAGTGGTGCATGATTTCTACTACTTTCCCTTTAATATTTTTATTGAAGTGTGTTAATTATATTATTATGCAAGTTATTAGGTATTACATCCGCAATTTTTATTTACAAATTAACTTTTGTATTTTTTAAATTTATAACTTCCTTAAGTAGTTGCTGACTGTTTCATATATAAATCATATGGTAGGTATTTAAAATTTTTGGTTAAGTCATGTAATTACTAATTACGCCTATCTTTTAACGAGTTTCTAGAAAAAGTGATATTAAGTACATGCCTTATAAATTTATAACTTTCTAGACAGCATCTTTAAAAAAAAGATTGAAATTTTTCAACCTTAAAAATTGATTTTTAAAAGTTTTTGAAAATCGAATTCATTATTATTTTTGATAATTTTTACGTAGTTAATGCAGTATTTCTAGATTTGAATTCTACACTTGCACGTGAAATAGTCGGTATAAAAATAAATATCTCAAGGTTCATCAAAAAGCTGGCTGTTCTATTTTTCTTCAATTTTTTTTCCGTAATAATTTTATGAGAATAACAAATGAATGCAATAAATAGAAGTTTACAGAAATAAATTATGTAGCTGTCTTTATTTCCCTAGTGTTATCGGTTAGACCGACAGAATTAAGATTAGAGAGCGATGTGCTGAGACACCCACTAACGCCTACAATGTCATAACTTCCATTAAGGCATTACTTGACCGGAACAGCAGCACAATTTATAAATTTGCATTGCCATCATCGCAAGACCGATTCATTTAGCATGCAGGATCGCACGCAAAAAGTGGAATTATTTCGTACAAAGACTTTTGTTATATTTTAATAACTCTTTTAAAAACTTTTTAAAACACCTACACACTAACAAACAAACCTTCTTAAAGGCTTTTTAAGTTCTTTGACTCTAAAATACGTTAAATGTTTAGATCTAGATGTATTCAATATTTGCGTGAGCTTTACTGAAATGTTTTTTCGTGACTACAAAAGAAAAACCGCAGAGGTAAGCAATTTAGGACAATTTCATAGTTCCAGCAATAATGTATCCTATTAGAGCACTGCATTGAATGCATCCTGTAACATGCTCAATAATTAATTAATATTAGCGGATTATTACAGAATGCAACTACTTGCATCTCACCTTGTTAACAAATTGAAACTTGCGCGAATTTCCCACCAACCAGTTTGTACCCCTAATGCGTCGGTGGGTGGCTGATAACGCCACCGGTATCGATAAGTGCGCGCCGAAGTTGCGCCCTTGTAATTTTGCGCTCGCAGTCGATAAGCGATGTTGCATTAAATCTACGCTGAACCAGTTGTTACTTTTAATATTCTTGCTCTTCCTGTGGGAATAAGTGTAGTGCTTCTCTTCTTCTAGGATTCCGATAAAACCCCAATAAGGTAGGGATACTGAAATCATAGCAAATCATCCTTTTAAAAATGGAAAAACGAATTGGAACATGATTACTTCATTCATGGTTTTGACGGTATTCTTCATTCATTTGAATATTTGACAAGATATCTTAATTCCTCATTAGTGTATCAGTAATAATAAAAGTAATTTTTTATATGGTAATTTTCCTTAATGCCATTTTTTATAAACAATAATGGGATTTCCAAAAAACTAAAAGAAAAAACATTGCTGTTTGTTGTTTTGTCTTTGATGATGTTATTACTACAACTTATTTCAGTAGTCTTTTAGTAAACATTCAGTGTTTACCTAAAGATATAAAATTAATATTTTATTCCTTTTGGAAATTTATTTTCTCAATCTGCAAAATTGATTTGCACGGGACAAACTGTGTCAAGGCGTCGAAATTTAGGTCAGGTTCCAGCCAGGATTTCTGATGACAATATTTTTATCTTAAAAACGTTGTTTCGCTTTTAAGAATTTTTTTAGAAGTAATTTCTGACATTCTGTATAAAACTCGGGAGATAATCTCTTCAGCGTCTGAATTCAATAAAAAGGTATTTTTTCGTCGGCTGAAATTTAATTTTCTAGAAGCCGTGAGTGCGTGATCGACGTATGGCGTGCCCCCTGTCGTGTGTCAATTTTTATTTTTCCTATAAAACAAGTGTAGAGGCCTAAATTCGTTTAAATTAGTTATTTTTAATCGAAAAATTTCATGTCGAATTTTACTTACCTAAGAGTATCCGCTTCGATTTGAATATTTCGACTTTAATTAGCAGAGATTCTATAAGAATTTTTTTTTGAGAACAAAATTTAATTATAAGTGATAAGCAACATACTAGAAGTTTTTGCTTTGAAGATTGGATGTTTAAAAGGATTCATATTTTAAGAAGCTTTTTATCTTTTCTTTCTAGCGTTTACAGATTTTAACGTAAATTGATGTTCAACAACCGTGGGAATCTCATTCATAAATTCAAGAGTTGTATGCGGGTAGGAATTTAATTGACGAGCATTACGTAATAACTTAATAAGCTAGGCATTATATTTTTGTGTTCAAAATGTAAATGACAAAATAAATTTTGGATGTAAGTATAAAATTTATACCTTAACAATCATTTTATGAAACAATAGCGTTTTTAGTTTCCAGATAATAAACAGAGCGCATAATGAATAAGTTTTGGTCCAGAGGAAGATTTTGACTGTGCTGTATTTCCTTGATAAGATCTTTTGTTTATACATACAACATACTGATTGTGAGGCTATGAAGTTGATCACATTACAAAGTAGTCTCATTTACAGATTTTAGACATTTGATTCTATTTGTCAAATTAAATATTCCACTCTTAATTAGAATAGAATCGCAGAAAATCGTATTTCATAATTATTCAGGATTGTTACGAAGAAATGTTAATTTTAATTAAAAACTTTCCAGTTGATTTTATCGATGATGTTTCGTCTTCTATTTATTCCTACTGTTACTCGAAATCGTGACATGTTTCCAAGTGTGGAATTGTTTAGAAAATAATTACAAAAGATAAATGGCAAATGGTGGAAGCGTTTTGAATGTCTATTTTCTATCTTTTGGGATTGATCTAGATTTAGATTAGGAAAACAGAATTGTAAATGCAAATGTACAAATAACCTTCATTCTATATGATAGAAATACCATTACCATAAAATAGATTAGCGAAATAATCATTTGAATCAAATATTACGGTACTTCAGTAAGGTATATCACTGTTATATTATTTAGAAGCGAAGAATTTCGTGCGCGATAGAACTAATCTTTTACAGCATCGTTACCCCGGGGCTTTTTGACAGCTAGACGGTTTGAAAAACTACCGATAAGTTTTTCTTTTCTCGATTTTATCTTAATACACGTTATAGGTACGGGGTGATCCAAATTCCATTTGCAAAGTTCCTTGGTTTTCTACGTTTGTTTTTTTAAAATAAAGTTATACGTGTATAGAGTTAAAATATGTTCTGCTTTTCATTTATTGAATACTCTTGAAACACCTTTTAAATATTCCATGGCTTACTATAGCTGTAAACTGTAATCTATTGAGTTTTGAATAAACAATACTTTTTAACATTTTTAGTAACTTTTCAAATAATCGAGATAGCAGGGAAAAAAATCTGTTTTGGCCTAACAGTATATTAAGCGAGATCGCACAATTACTCTCAATACCACCAACAGCCATACCTTCTAGGGTATGACTGGGCGAAATTAATGGTTGGTGTAAATTTTCTGAAGATCAGAGGTGACAGTACTAACATCTTTGTTGTCAAAAACACTTTTGCTTCTCTTGAATAATAGCAAACCAGCCCGAAATTCTAATCACTACCACAGTGTATTTGACTTGTTCTAAAATACCATACAAAGCGAACACGTATTGATATCAAATCGTTGGCAATACAAACGCAAATTTCCAATTTTGTTGTTCATGGAGCACCTTTTGTATAGTATACAGCCAACAAGTGTATTCAATAGATAATCTCGAGATAAATATCTTGGTATAGTAATATGTACAAATGCATGTTTCTTTTGTATGTCTCATTCCATCCGAATCGATACAACCATAGATTTCCGATACTGTTAAACATATAATTACACCAAGTTTAAAGGCTTAAGGGAAACAAACATTTCCCGAGAAAATAATAACTTCCAACTATTCTTATGGTTTTTGGCCCTGGGTGATATTGGTTGCAACTGTAGAATCACCGATCAGAACTCTTCTTGGGCACGAAACTTATAGTCATTAGAAATGTCTTTTGTTTTTATTTCGTATCTCAGATGGCGTTTTGGTTGTTCGTAGTGGCTTTTAAACGATCTCGGTATCACCGATTGAGATGGGACACCAATTGTTTTGTTTTCTTAAGTTAGTCATTATTAACAATGGTTTTCGAATCACTTGAAAGCTATCGTTATCACCAAATCAAATTTCATGTCGGTACCGTTATCCATTTCCAACAAAAAAACGAAGAAAAAATGACCTGAAAAGTTCCATCCCGATACGGAAATATAGGATATCTGTCAAAACCATAATAGATAATCGGCGGTGCTAGGATCGTTTGAATGTCACTCCCTTGGCACTGCAAACAACCATAGTCTCTCTTGATACAAACCATTTTTAAACAGCCACAAAACAAACAAATAGTCATTTTCAAGCTTAGTGTCCAAGGAGTCGAGAACTAAAATATGGGTGAAAAATCATAAGAATCTTGCGCGGGGTTGTATTTTATATGTGACCATTAAGTATTGCTTCTACCATTATGTATACCATATCTAAGCGTTTATTCTCTTTAGTAACATAACCATAAATAGATACAAGATTGTCTAGTTAGGCATCACTTGCTATGAATTGAAAGCAAAATAAAAAAACTAGCTGTGAATCAGTAAAGATATTACGCGCTCTAACCCAGTCAAGTCTGTCATTAATTAGAATTGTAACCCAATTCTGGGCTTCACTCCAGAGCTTTGATTTTCTCAAGTTTTTTCTCTTTTGAAATTTAGAGATAATAGTTTATAGGTGTTAAATGTGAAGAATAAGCAAAATAATATTGCCATCTTCTATGATCGCAATCTATGCAGTACGAGGGTGGTCTGAAAAGTTTCCGACCTCAACGTGAAGATGGCAGCACTCATAAATAAAAGCTACTGAATTTCGTTGTTTATCTGTTGACAGTTACTCACCAAAGTTTCAGCCATTTTGGACGCGCAGTTTTTATGTAACAGTCGTTTGAGTGAGTTGATGTGAGTTTTTTTTGTGAAAATGGACAAAATCGAGTATCGAGCTGTCATTAAATATTTGTTTTTGAAAGGCAATACGCCTTCTCAAATAAAAGATGAGTTGGATTCTGTGTATGGGGACTCTGCACCATCATTTACCACAGTGAAATTTTGGGCTGCTGAATTTAAACGTGGCCGTAAGGGCTTGGGAGACCATGAACGTTCGGGACGTCCAAAAACTGCAACTACCGACGAAGACATCGCCAAAGTTCACCAAATGGTGCTAGACGACCGCCGAATTAAAGTGAGAGAGATAGCAGAGGTTATGAACATGTCAAAAGAACGTGTTTGTCACATATTAAATCAACATTTAAGCATGAGAAAGCTGTCCGCGCGTTGGGTGCCGCGTTTGCTCACGTTAGATCAAAAACGTGTTCGAATGAATATTTCCAACGCTCTTTTGGCGCAGTTTAGGCGAAATAAATCCGAGTTTTGGCGTCGATTAATTACTGTAGATGAAACTTGGATACACCATTATACGCCCGAAACAAAAATACAGTCCAAACAGTGGACTGCAAAGGGGGAACCGGCTCCAAAAAAAGCAAAAACTGTTTTTTTCGGCTGGGAAAGTGATGGCGACTGTTTTTTGGGATAGTCATGGAGTTATTTTAATCGATTATCTTCAAAAAGGAAAAACCATTACAGGAGCATACTATGCATCATTACTTGACAAGCTGAAGGCAGAACTTGCGAAAAAACGGCCACATTTGCAGAAAAAGAAAATCCTGTTTCACCAAGACAACGCACCGTCTCACACCTCAGCGGTTGCCATGGCGAAAATCCACGAATTACGGTTTGAACTGCTTGACCATCCGCCTTACTCACCAGATCTAGCCCCAAGCGACTTCTTTTTGTTCCCTCATCTAAAAATTGCGCTCGGAGGACAAAGATTTTCGTCAAATGAAGAGGCAATCACCTTCGTGAACAATTATTTTGCAGAGAAAAATGCCGAGTACTATTTGGACGGGTTACAGAGATGGGAGCATCGCTGGGAGAAGTGTGTAGTTACAAGGAGACTATGTTGAAAAATAAAAAAAAATTTTCAGAAGAAATGTCTTGTATCTTTGTTAGGTCGGAAACTTTTCAGACCACCCTCGTATTTCTCAACCTGGAGGCCGCATCACATTGAGTATTTTTTATGATCTGTGAATGGTTGGCTTTTTATGTTTTTATTTCAGAACTGCTCTTTCTGTCTTGAAGTTTCTCCGTGAAGCTTTTCCTTTTGTACGTGGTTTGTATATCATTCCTAGACATTTTGCAATTACGCATCTCTGAAGTCTTTACTTACGATTATGCTATACGTTGCAGTCGTGGATGTCTTCTGCGATTCTTCTTAAACGATCTTTAGCTTTTTTTTTTCAAGCAGAAAGAATCTGGAAAAGGATGACATACCTACCGAGGTTGAAAAACTTCTGGTTCGGCTAAATAGTAGGTTCAACTGTATCCATGTTTCACCAAAGGTCAATGTATAAAATGAGAGTGCAAACCAGATTACTTTTCTCGGCTTTCACTTAAATTCCTTTAACTTCTATTGACTTGCCTTGACTTCTTTTTTTTGACTTTCCCCGACTTTTCTCGATTTTGAATGAAATAATTAGGTTCATCTAGCTTAAATTAATCTAAACTAGTTCTAGTCTTTCTTTAGCGAACTTTTCTAACACGATCAACTAGAGCTAGAATGCGATATTTAAACACTTTACTGTTAGAACAGGTTGGCAATCATTTTTGGCATGAGAATAATAGATTTTAGCGAAAGTCTATTTTCTTTGGGTTGATATATTTTTCGGTTTATTGTACCTTTTAGATGTTTTGAAAGCAAATCTACATGAACTTCTCAAGATACAATTCATTTAACAACCAAGATGGAGGAGTTATGACTTTTCAGAATTTCGAACAGTTAGAATTTTCGGGAAAAGTCTTATTCTCTTAGATAAGGTAAGTTCGAATTTAGAGAAATTCTTAAAAGCGATCAAAAGATACGGCTGTTCAAAATGATTCGAGGTCTCAAGAATATTCTGCTGAAGAGGTCAGCAATCAGAAGAATTTTGAAAAACAGATCTTGAAGAAGGCTTATTGGTTGATATACAAAATATACTTGAAATTTTGTTTTTCAATGTGCTGTGGAGTAGTAGCAGTAACAGCTATAGACTACAAAGTTTTTTTGGCTATGGTCGATTTTTCCAAAATATAGGGGAATGTGTGTCTATGTTTAGTGTTTGAAGAGAGGAAAAGCTGAAGGAACTGCTGAAGCCCAATCGCATTCGAACTACATCGATCGTGTCTACTGTCTTATTTAAGATTAGAGGGTGGGTCAAATTGGTGATGTTTATGCGATATCTCCATATCTGGTTTAGTACTAATGAGAGCGAGAATGTTTTCGTGACCAATATTGGCGAAAATTGATTTTATTCGGAAAAAAATTTTACTTATCTCTGGCTTTTTAGCAAATATAATTGTTTGATAAATCCATAGCATTTCATATATGTTTGTAAAGTTCTTTTCAGGTAAGTCTTAGCAAACTGTTACAAAAAAATAAATTGCGTGGCATTTATTGAGAACCGTAAAGTTAGACGAAAAACTTAAGTGTCCCATGTTATTTCAAATTAGATTTCTACTAAAAAAAGGGTTGTATATCGATAAGAATCTGAAACCAATTCAGTGGAGATAAGAAGTGAAACACAGGGTATGCTGTAGAAGTGTAGAGTTGGCCCCGCCCATGGAATATTCTATAGGATACTTCAAGTTATATACCCTTTTGCAACCATTTTAATTTCTTGTTAAGGGTTCTTGAGATATATACAGCTTCCTTATGAAACGTTTGTGTCGCCTATCAATACAAGAGAAGAGTTAATTGGGTCACCTCTGAAGAACTCAAGGGAGACATGGAAAGGTTGCGCATGGGTATAAATGAAGGTAACTTAATAAAGTTTACTAGATAGCTTCAGCTATTTTTTATTAGAATAAATTCTCTCGAGAAAATCGTAAAAACAATTTGCTATTAGGTCAAGTGAAAAGCGCATTTTCATGAACATGCACGTAGTTTACATACTTTACATACTTGTACGTTCGTACTCTATAACTTTACTCACATACCACATAAGATTGTTCAAATGAGTAGTTAAATGCGCATTTTACCGTTTTCTATACAATTGACTATCTAGTTTTATCTGTATATAAAATGAAAATTTACAGGGTTACATGTAAATATGTTTGGACATATTTGAATTTATTTATTTGTTTTCAGAATCCGAAAAAGTGTAATTCTGCTACAGTTACCAACTAGATAATTACTAACATAGATAATTAGTTCCTTAATAGACAATTTAGTTTCAAAAAATATAATTCCCGAAAAGGTTTCAACATTTATCGTATTCACTGTACACAAAATTCTGCAACATCGTTACTAATTATCTTGGATTACAAGATACAAGATAACTTTAAATGTAAACTGAAGTGGAACAAGATGAAAGGAAATCCAAGTCAATTAGGATTAAAAAATTCTGAAAATCCAATTTATTTGAGTAATTTAAATGGAAAGTTAGATTAAAAAATTTAAATACAGTAGTTCTAGTTATTTAGCGACTATTGCAAAAAACGAACGAAATAGACAAAGAATTCATTCGCATTCTCCCGTAATTTTGAATGAATTTTTTATGGATGCGAAAATTAAACTAGACTTTTAATCCTTTAATCAAATGATGTGCTTGATTGTCTGCTTGCTTGTCGAGTTTGATTAGCCTCGTACCTTTTATGCTACACGTTCTGTTTATGTCGTAATTTATTTTTGTTCATAAATCAGGCAAATAATATCCTTTTAGTAAATTTTGTATTTTAAAACCAGCAGTTATTGTTTACTTTTTCCACATTTTACATGTAGAGTGGTTAATTTAAAAATATATGTTAATTCCAGAGATTCCACCATGCTACAAGATGGTTCAAACAAGCTTTAATTAACCTTAATTAATGTATTCTTTGTTTGAGTTAACGTTCTTTAAAATTGAGTAATAATGAATGATCTAATAGAGAAAAAATATATCTGAAACTTTTATAATATACAGGGTGTTCGACAATTGGTAGAACAGCTTCATATAGTCTTATTCCCCATGTAAAACTGAGACGAAAATGTTTATCGAAGAAAGTTTCTGGATGAGTAATTGCTCCGCGAGAAAGCATTTTAAGGACTTTAAATCTGGCAACATAGGACGAACATACAATCATCATGAAAATTTAGTAACCAGACAAGCCTCACTTGATTTACTTAAGACTTAAAACAAATTAGTAGACTTATAAATCACAAATTGACTCAAATTGATCGTAAAAACTAAACTTAGTATAACTTAGTTTAACAAATGTTCAAATTGTTCTCCAACTCTGCGGAAAATCTTGGTTCAACTATTTCATGACATTATAGGCATAACGAGCTGGTGCGCCATCGTGCATCCAGATCAGTTCATTTTGCGATTGAGTGGAAAATTGTCTATCAGTTCATTAATGAATTGAAAATAATTTTCCCCATTCAGGCGTAGTAAAAAGTTATGTTCAATAGTGTTGCTTACTAGTATTCCCATCCAAACATTTAAAGAAAATCTGACCTGGTTTCTAATCTGTCTCCTACAATGTGGATTTTCGTGAGCCCACTGATGCATATTGTGACAATTAAAAATGTCGTCTCTTAAAAAAATGGCTTCATCAGGCCACAATATTTACTTATGAAAATTTTGGTTCAGGTCCATCTGTTGCAGTAGTTAATGCGACTTTGATAATCATTAGGCGTTAACGACTGAACAATATAAAAATTGTACGAATATAAAGCATCTGCTTTTAAAACACTATCTATGGTGGAATTATTAGGAATATTAAATCAGCAAGCAACTCCTCTTGTACTACTTCCAGGTTCTTCAGAAACACTATGTAAAATTTGTTCTTGTTCAGGGTAAAGACGAGTTTGCGCAACACCAGAATTTGGTTTGATATCGTTTGGCCCGTCTCTCCATCGCTGATTTAATCTTCTAAATACGTTTGCTGACGGTTGACGATTTGGAAACCTCAAGTATTCAGCTTTTGCAGCATTACCATTTCCTTCTCAAACCCCATAATAATATTCGTTGACACTAAACTCGATTGCTTACCAATAAATGGTTCCGATGAGAAACTAACAATATGACAGATTTGGAATGACATGATGGTGATAATTTATCGAATAAAAAATTTCAAATATGAGTCGGCTTAGAGTGCTTATATAGCATTGCCAAAATTTTTAGTTCAATAAAATACAAATTTTAGAATTTGCTGTTACTTTACAGAGTTTGTTGATAATATTCTTTCTTGATATTGCAAGTGTGAGGTGTACGGAGTATTTCTTGTTCAAAATTTCCAACTTTGATTGGTTCGTGAGAAAAGAGGAGATATTATCGTATAAGACTTTTCTTCTCAGCTTTAGTCTAGGAATCTTTCTACGTGAAGCTGTTCCGCCAATTGTCGAACACCCTGTATATATATGTAATGTGTACAATTGAGAAGATAACTTACGTGCATGGATGTGGATACGAAAAGTTTTAATAAGTAACGCAGTGAGTAAAAATTGTAAATTGGAGTTGCTACTTGCTTTTTGCTAACTTCTACATGCTTGGAGATATTGGCGACGAGGGATGGATGCTGAAAACTAGAACGTTATAATGATTAAGAAATGAAATTCTTTTAAGATATGAATAATTGAGCACTCAGCCATAATCAGAAAGTTAAAATATTTGAATCATCATAATTTGCCCTTGTTGTTATGCGTTATGCGTTACATACTTCTTATTTCAACATGTTGCCCATCTGTTCCAAATCTGTTCTTGGTCGAAGAGAAACTTCCTAAGTTCCTTTTACGCCAGTTGGACTGACTAGGCTGATCAAAAGGAAATATCTAAGGTGAATAAGAGTTACAGTTATTCAGTCTTAGCAGGAACATAGTCATTTGGTTTCACGCTGAGAAGGTAAGATGAGGAAGTAGTTCATTTCTTTTTAATTGTTTTGATATGTGAGATTCTCGCGATACTGCTACCGATAAGATATCAATAAGAGAAATCAGGCAGTAGATTTACTTTTCTGTTTAAAGATAGCATCGGTAATCTCTTAAAAACTTTTTGAATGAATAGTTTTCAGGATGGACTGTATTGATCAAGTCAACGAAAAGCTAGATTTGGGTATCATGATTATATTATACGTCGTTTTGGAAACTTATTAATATTAATGTTGCTTAGCAGTGTTTACACGATTGCAAAATAATGTCAATGATTCCATTAGAAATGGCATCATCTTTTGTGAAGGATTTCTTCTGAAAAAGATTGATAAAAACCATAGTTTTTTCCACAGACACACAAGGTGATAAATCTGAAGATCTTGCGCTACATTAATTGACTCAATAGTTTTTCCACTCCCAATAAAGTAGTTGTCTCAACCGGAAGTTGAGTCAGCAACGTTAATTGGTGATATGATGATTGCGTAAGTATACCCTGTATGTAGCCACACCCTGTATATTGATATGAATGTTACATTTTAAAAGGCGATACTTCATTGTTTTATTCCCTGCAGGCGTAAGATTATTTATGGTTTTAATAAAGTTAATATTACTATTTTCATTACTTAAGTGATAATGTCTTGCTTTGGAATAATTTTATAATATTTCATGGCGATGCTGTTTTGATGTAATTGTTCTTTAACGTACAGTTTTTAAAACTTCCGAATTACATTAATGAAAAATACAGCAAAAAAAATTGCAAGCGTATCGTGTTACTAATAATAAAAGAGAAGTTGATTCACTTCTACTAGTATTAATTATTCAATTTGTAATTCTGAAAACGAACAATAATCTTAACGTTCATTCACTTGCAAAATAATTAGAGCAAATATTCAAACACCTGAACAAATGAATGATGTATAAAAGATTCGGTTGTTCCGCAAAAGAATAGACCTGTTTTCGCGGAAATTGAGTCATACATATTTGCTTTTTCTCGATTGGTATCTAATTTGAGTTCTTTTTTGGGGTTCTGTAACCGAATTTGTAAGTATTCCCTATAATTGATGGGTTTCTTTTTTATATTTGTTTTGTGTAAAATTAGATATCTGATTTAATCTTATCAAGAGTAGACCGATAATGTCGGCAGTTCAAATTTAATTTTAAATTCGAAATTAGCAGATGGTGTTTTGATGTCGAAGAAGTGTGTAAATGTCGATAAACAGTGTCTGCCATACCGCGATAACGTTAATATATTCCACAACAAGTTCCAAATTTCGTTTTAAATTGATTGGAAGTATTGAAACGTTTAAAAATTACCTTGTACTAAATCTACATTTTAATGTTGGAAATTTAAATGGTAAGTCCTTTTATATTTTTAAATAATTCTATTTAAAAATGAGACAGTCTATGAAGTTTTATGGCAGCAAAAATCCATTATGAACAAATAGGATGTTTTTACTGATAAAGTTGACATTGCATTCTAATGCATTACATGTCTGGCAACTTGCCAATTTAATAGTAAAATTATACAGTTGCATAATTTCTGGGAAATACTGATATATCTAATAGAAATTTAAATAGCTCAATAGTTCTAATTAATAGTTTATTCGCAATTAATGCTATAGCACCTACTACTTTAGTCTTATGTTTATGAATTTACATTTTTTCCAAGATTAGTAAAACCTAGTTTCTTTTTTGATTATGGTTGTTTGGTTTTGCTAAACTTGCTATTCTATTTATGACATATTCACTTTTTAATTATATATTTTATTGATTTAATTATGATACAACCTTTGTTTTGGGATGGTTGAAGTACTTATAGTTGTTAGTTTAGAGGTGATTTGGCAGATAATCAAATTTGATAAAGAGATAATGACTTGATGAAAATGGCGCAAGAGTGGACGATGTTAGTTATAAAATTGAGTATCATCTTAGAACATATCAAATCTGGCAAACTTTCTCAGATCTTGAAATGTTGAGTTGAAAGTATCCTGTAACGGAATAATGTCAAATCTCGCTATCTCGTATTCGTATCTTCCTAGTTTAACGTGTTGATTTTTCTGTTAGAAAATTATTGCTTGATCGAAATAGTATACATTAGAATTCAGTAATAATAATAATAATAATAATACAAACGGAAACATTGAAATTCAATTGATTGTAGACGATATTTTTGAAGAATGTTCTAATTTGAATAAGGCATTTGAGATAAATACTGAAAATAGCAAATAAAGACTAAAGACAGCAAGAAAACTCCAACAAGGAAATGGAAAAAGAGCGATAATAAAAGTATGTCGTTTTCATTAATATATTTGAATCGATGTTAATTTTGGTTTGTTAGTTTTACTTGCAAAACGATGAAGCTAAAAGCTCTAAGAAGAAGAATATGAATTGGGTGAAAATGAAGAAGTAAAAAAAATTTGTAACTCGAAAAAGAAATAAGAAAAGCCAAGAAAATGCATGCAATCGAACTAGAACAATGAATACACAAGATACCAAAAATCTAAAACTGGAGACGTAAAAATGATATTGTACGACCACAAATACAAATATCACAAACATGCATACTAGAACTGTGCAAAAAGTCCAAGGAAAGGAATTGCAATGAATTCCCTAAGGATGGACGAGTATCTGTATACAATAAATTTTGGAGGAAAGGAAAAAAAGATTTATGTAACGTCTAATATTGAATACAAGGATAAGACAAAGGATAGCAAAAAGTTAATAGTAGACGAAAATACGTTTCTATGTACGAGTAGTCTTGATCTAAAAGAAGATATGGTACATGAGCGGATTAAATCCACGAAGCATGGATTAAATGTAATATCAGCTTCAGATAGTAAACAAAACCATAGCAGAGTTCTTGTCAAGCTTACCAAAATTACCCCGCCACTACTGTAGAAGAGAGTCCATAAAATTGTATTTGGAACAGTTACTCTTTAGCAAGCATTAATATTTGATGAAATCTCTTCAGACTTGAATCTTGCATTATGCAAACCAAGAAAAGATAGGTCTGACGTATGGTATTGTTATGAGATACAAAATATAAATGAACAATATAATGCACATATAAAAAAGAAAGACAGGACAAAGGAAGAAAAACAGTATGTCCTGTTATAAATGCTAGTAAAATCTAAGTATTATAAAACAAAACTTAGTGACCATAACTTCTTCATCTACAATCTGACCACACATCAGTGTAAAAATCATTGGTGGAATGCGCGGAATTGTTTTACCAAGTGACTATATAAGAGGTACATAAGAGACAGGAATATTAATTGCTTTTAGAAGCTTTATTAAGATATTCGTCAACCATATCCACTTCTATTAGCTACAAATCTTTGCCTATGTGCAATATCCCGTATCTGCCATAATACGGTTGTTTGATAAATAAGTGAGCCTAAGGTATAAAAAAATGTTTTTTGTAAAAAAATTAATATTTTGATTTTACACTCTAGTCCTTTTGAACATCCATGTGTTTTTTAAATAGATTGTATTGTGGCTTTATAGGTAATATTAAAAGAATATTCAGAAGTTTTGTCTTTCAAAAGGTCGCTTTCTGCAGATTTCATTTCCTTTATGGATTTGAAAACAGGCAGTTAATAGCTTCTTGGAGTCAGACCTGGGCTTGGAACCTCCTTTCTTCTATCATTGAGGTTTAAGACATTCCAGTGTGTTCAGCGTCTTCTATGGACTGTCACTGTGGTAGAAAAGACGAAAACGACATTTAATCATCGAATGATAGAACTGTTTTGGAATTACTCGGCATCATCTTACTCAGTTGGTCACTATTTGCTGTTAACTAATCGCACGATCTCTTTATAAATATTTACATGACATGTATGATTGCGCCAAAAGAAAATGGGTTTTAAGAAATTTCCCCTTCTATGGAAGCCTAATTTATTTTTAAACAACTCACGTTTAATATACTTTGACAAAAAAATTCTTAATCACTAGTTTGTGTTAGTGTGGTAAGTAATTCATAAAACGTTTGTTGCCAGTAGAGTTCAGTTATTCTAACAAAACAAAAAATTAACTCTATCATTAGAATTAGACTGTCGATATATAAGATGTGAACGTAGAATTTAGCACAGTATAAATCAAAATGGAAACAATACAATATACCGAGTGGTACTGAAAATGTTGAACATTCGAGCATGTCAAGGTAGGGTCAAGAGTCAAAAAAATTTTATGAATATGTAGTCTCCGACAACTCCTATGAAGATAATTCATTTTTGTTAATCTATAAATACCTTTAAAACGCTGAGAGATTTATTCTGAGTTTATAAATACACACTAAGATAAGTCATTAATCTTGAGCAATTCTCGCTTTGCTTGATGAAATTTTTTTACCTGTATATCTTCATAATGGTTGAAAAAGAAAAATAGATCGTGTTAACCTCTATCTTGAGCGCTTCTACTATCTTCAGTATCGATTTACCGAAAATTATTGAAATTGGACGAGTCTTTCGTAATTTATAACAAAAAACTTCAATTCTCTTACATTCTTTAGTAGCTTTTATTTCTAGAAGGAAACGCGTGGGCTATAAACTTTTTAATTTGTTTCAGCCCCCGTATATAATTCATATAAAACGTAAATTGATTTTGAAGATACTTTTAGGTAATTTGCCTTTTGATTATCTACAAGAATTGAATTAAATTCTGATTAAAATTATTATATCTGGGTTGTTGATACTTGGAATGCTGTCATTAATAAATACGATCTAAATATTAAATATCTGAAGTAAATTAATTTATGATGTAATACACGTAGGAAACTTTAACTCGCGTGGGATTCGAATCCACTGATAAACCGTTTCGTAGCTTTTCCAATTAGCCAACGGAATCTTTTCTCAAGCGAAAGCTAAAGCTTCTGTTATGTATTATTTGTTATAACGTGTTCGAATCCCACGCCAGATATAAAGTTTTCTGTGTAAAACCATAAATCAATTTAGTTCATATTCAATATTTAATAATTATTATGAGAGGTTTTTGATATTAATTGAATATAACTACGCTATATGGTAAATAGAAAAGATTTAAAAATTCTTCCTTCGAATTTAATATTCATTATGATTTGGGTATATTATCTATAATAGTAAAATAGTGTTAACTCTGTATAATTGTACCATTAGATTCAAATTGGAATACGCGTCTATCATTTGGAACTCTTTTCACGCCACTGATGTCTTGTATAATGGAGACAGATACAGAAAAAAAAATGTATGCGTTTCGAACTGACTGCAATGCTCATTTATGCCCTAACCTTCTTTAATTTCTCTTCTTTTTTTTAAATATCTATACATTAGCTCTGAAGCCCTTGTTGTAATTTTTATATTGTATAACATATAGACTAGACATATGTTCGCAAATGCGCCTTTTTTGATAGACGGAGTATTGAAACTGAAAATTTGTAAGATAGTACTTGCCTTATAGTAGCTATCTCTCCCTAATATTTCCATTTCTGCTAAGTGAGTCTAACATAGAAATTTCTAGACAAATAACATTTTTAGCAATTCTCTTATAGAAAATCTCATTTTGACACCTTACGCCAGCGTTATTTTGGGCATAATTGAATAAACAGAAGATTTTTAGTAAAACCGACGATATTTTTGGACACATGTTTACACAAACATCTTGTCTTAAAATGACCTCTATCATCAAATATACGAATTGTTACGTACTATTTTTAATTCTGCAACTGTAAATTTAATTTCAATTTGATTCACGTCAGTGCCAGTTTTGTCCTGGTAAAAGCAACAGCACCATTTGATTTTCCTACTAAAGACTTACAAATCCATTGCTATTATTATATTATAAGAATCGTTAGTATAACATGAGTATACTCTAATGTAAGTGGATTGTGTACGGTCGTAACGAAAACTTCAAATGTTCCATGACTATTATTAACAAGTAGAACTTTGTGGAAAATTACAAACTTTGCTTTTAAGCCAGAACTACCTTTAGTGGTATTCGTAAGTTCTTGAACTGAAATTATTCTGTGTCGATTAAATTGGATTTATTTTATTTCGATTTACTTTGTTTCTTTCACTAGCAGCCGCAAAAAAAGTTTGACAAGTAATTTACTGTGGATTAGAAATTTCACAGTCAGATTTAATTTCTATAGATAAGATCCTTAATACCGCAGAATTGGGAAATTGAAAGTCTCGGAGTCTGCTTAGAAAATTGTAAGGACAATATGTTACCTTTGACATTTCGTTATTAAATTAGGGAATTCTCTTTTTTGTTTCAGTTTTCACTTATAATTTATTAAATGTAATAGACCTTACACTGTAGTTAATACTGCATATACTGCTATGGATCTTATTATTTTATTCTTTTCTTGTTGTATAAAATCGATTCATTGATATGTTACGATTTTTGCTATAGATGTGCATATAAATCTTGTTTGTGAATTGTTATTTTGTACAAGCATTAATGTAGAATATGTCTCGTTTCATTATCTCCTTTTATATTGTAACGCGCCACTTCTAGAATATTCTAGAAAAAGTCCCGAACAGTCTCGAACAAGCTGGTCGAATGTGCCGGAGAAATCTCGAACTATCGAGACTTTCCACCGTCGAATGTTCCAGAAGGAACGCGAACTTTCTGGGCTCATCAAGAACCACGCGGAAACGAATATAAGGGGGCGTTGACCGAGCAGAAGGCAGTTCGACAGTCAAGCAGCTAGTAGTTACGAACGAAATAAATGTTAAATAGTGATAAATAAATTCTTCTGTGAGTAAATAAATAAATAAGTTAGTGTAAATAAATACTGAAAATAACTTGTAATAAACTAAGTAAAAATAAATATTAGTAAATATAAATAAACGTTTTATATAAAAAGAACATTACAATATCATTATCGATTTGTCTCTGATAGAATTCAATTTTATTCTGTAAGGTTAGTAACCCCCGCTCCGTGTTTATGAAATTTTAATAGAGACGGGATTTTCTTGAGGGTGGTACTACATTTTCATTATTCATCATTGGGATTTCGAGAATGGTAATGTATTTTAACTTGATTAGATGAGATACTTCTACAAGCTTCCCTTTAATTATTTTGTTTTAATTAATAATAAATTAGTTTAAAATGGAAAAGAGTAGTAGGTATACATTTTGTCTAAAAATAAAAACTTGAATAAAAAAAAAGAGTACTGGAAGCTTACTGTATTGCCTTTGGCGAGTTCGCTTTTGTTTCTATGGACGCCTTTTTTTTTGTAGACTTAAAGCATAAGATAAAAAATATAAAACGTCTGGAATATTTTTTACCGTTGTGATATTACAATTACATAAAGCAAAAAAAAACCGCATTAACATTAAAAATGAAAACCTTTTTGGGCAAAAATATGAAAATAAGTTCCTATTTAAACATGTCTCGGTAGTTTTATTTAAAATTCCTTAGTTTTTTTGAATGAACTGAAATCGTACCAAACCTGAAACATTGTCAAAGTAAATGATCCAGATATACATATAGAAAAAATCAGAATTCACATGGGAATCGAATTCTTCCCCAAGCGAAAGCTGAAGTCTCTATATGTATATAGACAGTTGAACTTAGTGCTAGCTTAACTGGTAGAATATTTAGCCTGAACAGCCGAGTTGTATGGGTTCGATTTCCACGCGAATTCTGACTTTTTATATGTACATCTGGATCATCTACTTTGATAATGGATGATTATTCAATATGATTAGATTGTATGAAATCTTCCAGTGCAGAATTCTTTTTTTGTGTATTTGCCTTTAAATCGATTAAAATTTTCATTTTCGAAACACTCTCTATATAAAAGTTTACGCAGTGGACCTTCTTATCATTCTAATCATGATTACTAGGGAAATAACAAGTGTTATTAACTAAGTAGGTCTTTCCAAGCTTGATTAAGTACTTGGGTATCATCTCAAATATTAAATTGACTCGAAAACTTGAAGAGGATCATTCCGAACTGCACCAAGGATAAGAGCATACTAAAGTTTAAAAACCGTTTTGTTTGATGTATCAAATAATTTTAGGTTGATGTATACAGGATGGTGCAAGGTCATTTTTATCTTAAATATAATTGTATCTCTGTTCTTACATATAAGAGTTCTCCATTTTCAAAGACTGTGGTCTAATCATTAGATGATCTAATTCTACATCCAATCATATAAAACCATACATGGTGTTCCATTAAAAAAATGAAATATTCATGTTTTAAGTTGGTCATCAAGCATGTCTGTCTGTCGTATGGAAATGGTAACTGCCATTTTCTTGGTATACTCTTGACAACTAGTTGTCATGGTAACACATTAGCAAACAACAAATGCTGTACCTAAAATAGTCTGTAAACCATAGCTTACTAATGCAAAGTCCTGATTTTTTTAAAAAACAAATTCCAAATGATGAGTCGTAAGTATGGTAAGCCCTATATTGATGAAAAGAAAATTTCATGTAGAATCGAACTATGTAAGAAAATCTATGTCGTGTTTAGATAAAGAAATGACATTGAAACACTAAAAACTTCCTTTGTTAATACCATAACGAGTGACGAAATTTTTGAAAAACCTTACTAACCTTTATTCTAATGTGTTGGAGATCCATGGCTTAAGGTACATATGTATTGGATGATTTGAATAAAAATACTTCCTTATGTGTTTTATTTTTTATTTAATTTTCTCAACCGGTTTCGTTCAAATGAACATCTTCAGGAGAAAAATTTTAATATTTTTATTCTATATCTGCAACCTTGCTGGTGCAATGGTTTTGCAGACACACTAAAAGACTGAACGTCTTAGTTGGACAAACTGTGTCTACTGCTACCGAAAAATATCTCCACTGACAGGTTAGTCTATAGTTATAATAATGAATACCTTTTCATTTTTTGTTTTCTCGGTATTTTGAAATTGTTCCTTTAACATAAGACATCTATTACCCTGCACACGTATACCGAGCATGTATGCATTAATCTTTTTTTTTATTGATTTTTGAACCGTAGAATCTGCCAGCAAGGATATTGTTTGGCTGTAGTAAAATTTCCTTATTATATGTACATTTCTCTTGGTTTTTTAGTTATTAGTTCGGATCATCTACCTTTTCACTTAGTTTTAACGATTCCGACATTTAGACTCTTCGAATGTTTTGAAAACCTAAGACAGAATAGCTCGTATAGCTTCTTATTTCATAGGTCATCTGAGATTTTTTCTTGTCAGGACTACAGTTCTCGAAAGAACTCAACTGATTTACTGATACTGAATTGAGGATATATACTGCATGTGCATTTCAGCTCAGGGGGCGCTATTTACTTTACAGAAGGCATATCTAAGTACATTGTGCTCCCCCCTACAAGTTCGCGAAAGATGTATCATATATAAAATAAGTTTTTTGTTTAGTTTTGTTTAATTTACCACGTTTTGGACGTTAGCGCCATGCGCCCCCTGAAACGTTGCGCCCTCAAAAACTCAGGTATCGCGGAGGCGTTGTTTCATTGCCGGGATAAAATTAACTAAATAAGCATGTGCAGATGCAAAAGAAACTTTCTGTATTGTTATCCTATTGCGTTGACTAAAATTCACATGTTTGCTTTTCTAAATTGGGAAGAGGTCAAGAATATCAGCAAAATATAATCAGCAATAATTGTCATTAATAAAACGAGGCTTTGTTTGATTAGTATTTACAGAATTCGATTCTATATTTAATTTTTATCATGCAGTATTGTTTTATCCATAACCGAATTAAACCGCTGATTTTAAATTTGAACCATTTCTGATAGTACGAAATTAGTTGACGAAAATCTGTCAAAATTAATGTTTAGTTTGTAATCTAATTATCAGTGAAATGCTTTAAGAGAGAAAGATCTTCAAATTAGTTTAATTAAGAAGAAAATCAAAATGCTGAAATATAAATATTAAATTACTTTCCGTAATATGATACTAATTATTATTGATATATCAATATAGAATTGCAAACTGTTCGAAATATAATGGAATTTCCCTAGATTTGTCTTCAACTTCAATAACGATTGTCGCCTCCATACACGTATGTGATGCAATTCGCCAACAATATACACTCATTTTAATTCATTTAAAACCACCCATCGTTGATAAAATACGTGAAATTATTGAATGCAGTGTTTATGTTACACATGTCAACATGGATATCACCGAAATAGTTCATGGAATAGCAGAGTATTATTCTGTTTCAAAAATTGTGTGTTTAATACGTAAGTACATTTTAATTTTCAAAGATAATTAATATTCCAAATTATATTTTGCTTCTATATTTTGAAAGCTTGATTGTTATCTCACAATCAGAAATTGTAACGTTATTTTCAAAATAAAGTAAAAGTGTTTATCCAGAATGTTGAATTATAATTAGCGTTTGGTTTTATTAACTTAATATTTAAGAGCACGTATACTGTATTATTGCTCACAACTAATTTTACAGAGAAATTTTGAGAGAGGTATTAAACACAGTCGACCGATTTGCAATTAACTAAGCAAATAACTTACCTTTGAAATTCGTCTTTACACTTTGTGAGAAAATTAGATTACGAAACACTGGGAAGTTGTTATAGTATATAAGCAAGTTGTTTCCCACTTAAAAATCTCGTTAATTCTTCACTTAACGTTATAAGTTTGAATTCTAAAATATAAGCTAATTACGGAATATTATTAAGTCCTTTTTAGACATGGAAAAACAATTTGGCCCATGTCTTGATAAACGCTGAAATAATATGCACAATTAAGATGAAACAAATAGTTGTATACCGTGTGTCTCATGGAAGACGTAAATAATGCTTATGTGATAGATAATAGAAGACTTGTATTGCAACAATCTAACTTTAACATGTGATGTTGCTATGGTAAAGTTCTTAGTTTCTAGATAATAATTATATTGGAACTTTTTTTTGGTATCGTTTCACAATTTAGTTATTTTAGTTGCTTGTTAGTTACTTAATTGCAAAATCTCACATCTGTTGCGGTAGCACAATTATCGACTTCTTATGAATAAATGTGAATATCAAAATATGTTTTCGTTTTTTCCCCTAACCTCTGGCAACTACCAAAATTGTCTAGATAGTTGGATCAAACTATTGTGTAGTCCAAGCTTGACCATAACTAAAAAGGACCAGATCTTTGATTTGATAGGTATTCTTTATCGCTATCACTGTTCAAATTTCCAGAACGCAGATCTTTTACCTCAGGAACATAAGATTAGATTGACAAGGAACTCTTTTCTGTGGTAAACGGTAGAAAAAATACTTGAATATCGTATTAAAGAAAACTGCTTCTATGTTCTCTTAAATTACAGTAACAAGTACAAGATTTTCCATTTAAAAAATATCAAAACAAGTAATGGTTAACTCTTCTCAGCCCATGTAAACTTCAAGAATGTTTTTAAAAACCAAAGATCCAAGTTTACGTTTATAAAAGTGAAATACTGTTGCTATATGATTCCATGGTATAGCTTGATTCTGCATGCGCCCGCCATTTACACTATTTAAAGTACGTTCAGCTATTATCCGGATCGATTAAAAAAAGTGAAAGGGCAGGTCAAAAATTTAGGAAGATTTTACAAACAAGGTGTAGCTGCCACGCCCTATGTACGGCCAGTCTTTTATAGCTTTGATGGGTTGTGACTATTTCAGGTCTTCATTTGAATGGGTGGTTTTGATGCTTTAGACATTTTTGTTTTTTTGCATGTCCACCGGCGCATAACTGTGATGACATCATCGTTAGTCTTAAATCTCTGCTCGAAAAGTCTTTCAATGCTCCAAACAAATAGTCTGAGGTAGACAGGTCGGGACTATATGGGTGACGATTGACCGCACGTTGTTCTGGAGAAAATAAACGGAATCCTATCGTTTCTTTCTCTTGGAACGAATTGCTGGCTTTACTTTTTCGGTGAGGGAGAATGACACTGCGCATTAATGGTTTTTCGATCTGAGAAAAAGCCCATGACCTTTTCTTCTAAGGTACTGCAACATCTTTCCTCGCCAGAAATTTGATAATTATGCGTTGTGCAACTTAAGTTGAAAGTAAATGCAAAGGAATTTCAAAAATTATTTATTTCCTCTTTCTTTCTTTCTTTGTTTGGAGAAATTCTTTTTGGGGTAAGGTGAGAAAGTTGTGATGTGTTGGGTATGACATAATTAATTAGTGACTCTGGCGAGTAGGATAAAAATGGAGCAGTCGCAATATTGGTTAGATCCTCACGAGATGAACAGGTCAGGTTCAAACGAACTATCTTATTTGACCTACAGAGGTCACCGAAGGTCATGAAATCTAAGAGCATGTAAAGTAACTGTGTTGAGATTTTCTATTTGCTGATCATCTGATCTTTATAAGTCGCAAAAGGTCACTTAAAACTAGTCGTACCTATGACATGTGAGGAGGTGTCCAACGAAAGTTCTCATTTATACCCGTGTGATAGATCAAAGGATATCTATGGGTCAATGGTAATTTCTCTTTATTAAAAAACATTTCTACTTGGAAATGTATATATCTTTCAGCTAATTTCATTACATAATATATCGATTTTAAGGAAAACATACTTTACATGTTTTATTTAACTGAAATATTGTTTAATTTTGCTTCTAAAATAAACGAAGGAATTCATCAAAAATTAAGTAATGTCGATGTTACGTAACTAATTTGAAGACTAACTCCGAAAACATTGTTTTCATCTGTTTTTAGGAAAATTATTTTTGGGACAGACAAAAGAATTACTATAGAAATTAGTAGAGAGACAAACAGGTTACGAGGTAGCGATAGCACAGTCGTGCTCTCATCACTATGCTAATTTTTAACCTAAAAATATGTCGAAATTATTCGACAAAAGAAATTAGAAGGAAACTAATGAGAAATGTACACAAATCCCGATATTGATAGAAATGTAAATGATGTAGAGGTTGAAATCAGCTTATCTAGAGAAGGAGCATGAACGGAAAGAAGATTACAGAACAGCGTATTCATTAAAGACAATCCTCGGTATAAACAACGATAGGTCGATCAATAGGCAAGATAAGATTTATTAATTACAATTTTATGTAATAATTAGATTTTAATAATGATTTATAATAAGAGTTTTAAGTGAAATCCATAATTAAAACATGTAATTAACCGAAAAAAAAATTTGAGATTATATGAAATACAAACAAGTTAGATTCACTGAAAGTACAATGTCAAACTCGAATTACGCTTTTTGTTGATTTTTTAAAATAGCTCGTTTTTATTGTTATTGTGTGTTTTTATTATGACTTTGCTTTTATGTAACGAGCTCATTTTCGCATATTTCACTAAATAAATATTTTGTTAGCAGATTATAAGGTTTATTAGAATCATAAAAAAAGGGTGGGTGGTCTGTTATATCAATGCATGTAAACTTGGGGATTTCACATTTACATTCATTATTTTTGTGTTTGTAATGAGTGATAGGGGATGGAAAAGCGTCTATGGCTGTTTAAACTCACAACATCCAGGCATGTTTTGTATACCATCTGGATATTTTTATCTTGATACATTGAAAGGTGCATGTAAATCTTTAGAAGTATTTATAATTTCTATTTACTTTACAAAATTTGTAAAATTCTTTTAAGAATTTTTTTAATAAAACATTCATCACTTAGGAAATATATTTAATTTCTAAAATTTGACTAAAAGTAGGAAATGAAATACAAATAAATTTTTCAGTGGCGGATTGTTGTCTTGGGATTCTTTTTAATATTGTAAAAGTCATAACTTTACAGTATCTTTGTCGAGAAGATTTGCAGTTGAATTTGGCAGGATATTTATTTAGACAGAAACGAAAATACAGAAACACTGCTTTGAGTACTTCAGCCTCAAGAAGAATACGTTTTTGTATGTTAAAGCTAGAGACTAGAGAGAAGCAATTTTCTGATAGTTTGTGTATAAAGGCATCCTGTTTCTCTGCTCAGATCTATTTACTCATAAAAGCGAAAAGTACACTTATGAATTAGTGTATACTATCAAAGTGGGCTCAAGGAATTGACGACTCTGGATTCAAAGCCCGTTTTGTTTTAATCCCCATTTCAAGTTCTTTGTTTTAGTTTTTGAATTATTGACATACTGTGTTTTTGAAACAAAAGAAGAAATCATAATATATATGATATATTATGTATTTACAAAACCCTCTTAAAACGAGTTTTTTGATTATTCCATGACTTTCAGTTAAAAGAGAAAAAGTTATAACACATGGGCTGAAAAGTCCCAGGCCTAACAAAGAAAACACGGTTTTTTTTGTTCAAAATTAGCTTTATTCATCAACGTAATTTCCATCAAGAACAACGCAATCATTCCAGCACCGCTCTAACATTTCAATACCACTTTTGTAGAACGATTTATCTTTTGCCTCAAAATAGGACTCAGTTTCAGCGATAACCTCTTCATTCGAGCGAAACTTCTTACCGGAAAGCATTTTTTTTAGGTCTGCGAACAGCCAGTAGTCGCTGGGAGCCAAATCTGGCGAATACGGTGGATGTGAGAGCAATTCGAAGTTCAATTCATGTAGTTTTGCCATTGTTTTGATTGACTTGTGACACGGTGCGTTGTCTTGATGAAACAAAATTTTTTTCTTTGCCATATGCGGTCGTTTCTTTGCAATCTCGGCCTTCAAACGCTCCAATAACGCTATATAATATTCACTGTTGATGGTATTTCCCTTCTCAAGATAGTCGATGAATATTACACCACGCACATCCCAAAATACCGAGGCCATAACCTTTCCAGCCGATTGTTGTGCTTTCGGTCGCTTTGGACGAGGTTCACCAGTTGCTGTCCACTCAGATGACGATCGTTTTGATTCCGGAGTGAAGTGATGGATCCATGTTTCATCCATTGTCACATATCGACGCAAAAATTCCGGTTTGTTACGTTTAAACATGGCCAAACACTGCTCAGAAACATCAACACGTTCTTGTTTTTGGTGAACAGTGAGCAAACGCGGCACCCACTTTGAGCAGAGCTTTCTCATAGTCAAATGCTCATGCAATATAAAGCCAACACGTTCTTTTGATGTCTTTACAATGTCAGCTAACTCACGCAACTTCACTTTTCGATCATTCAAAACGATTTTGTGGATTTTTTTGATGTTTTCTGGTGTTACCGCCTCATTTGGACGTCCACTGCGTTCTGCATCATCGGTGTCTCTACGACCACGTTTGAAGTCAGCAAACCAACGTTTTATTGTTGTCTCTGATGGAGCGGAGTCCCCATAACACTTTTCAAGCCATTGCTTCGCTTGAACGGTATTTTTTCCCATCAAGAAGCAGTGTAAAATTAAAACACGAAATTGTTTTTGATCCATTGTTTTGAAAATAACAAAAGTAGCGTCACTCTTAGCACAATAACTCACAAAATAATGAATAGAATATCATGAAATTTTAACAGCTGTCTTTTGAAGGTAAGTACTAACTGAAAAAGCGGTGAATGCAATAGAACTAGCGCCATCTATTTGTTAGGCCTGGGACTTTTCAGCCCATGTGTTATATAACAATTGTATTTGAAAGATAGTACAGTCTATGGTAAAAATAAATAAATTTTCTGCAAATTAATTTTTGATCCATATCTATAAAACCTGCTCTGTTCTCATTGTTCAATCTGTTTTAAAAATATAACATTAGTTGCAAAAGTTGTTTTTACCTATTGTCAATAATAACTGAGACCTAGAAATCCTATCAAATTTGGCCCACCTTGTTAATCTTAATGTTTGCATTATACTATTTTAGTGGAATAGCCAATAAACCTACATTTAAAATAAATATTGTATACCTATGCAATTAAATAAGTATAAAGTAAACATAGAAAACGAGAAAAATAAAACCGAATTTAGAATTGCAAACGTAAAAAAAATATTTTTTGATGACAATAATTTTTTCTTTTATTTATTATATTAGTATTATACTCCATAATGGGTTTACTATCAAGGCTACTAATACATTGTGAAAAGGTGATTGAGATAGTAATAGCACTTTGAATAATTATTATCTTTATTGAACATAATGTAGCAATGTATAGAGTGCAATTACCCCAAATATCACTTCAATTTTGACATGCTTTAGAAATTCCTGGTGATAATCAACATAATCACAGCAAAACATATTACTGAAATTTATTCTATATGAAATGTATTGTTGCCCTTATTTAATGTATTGCGTGTATAAACAAATGAAATGTTTAGTTGTTAGTATTACATAACAATATCATATTTATGTGAGTCTCTTTCTGTTTCAGACATCAACATGGCCTTTGCTGGACTTAAAAAGCAAATAAATAAGTGCAATCAAGTAAGTTTTGTTGCTACTACCATATTGCTATTAATTATACCTACTCTTAATAAATGTTAAATTATCTCATTATAGTTAATTACATTTTCTCAAAGTTGTTTTGTTTGTAATCAAACAGGAATTTCTTGAAATAGTACTTATTAAAGTTTATCCTACGCATAACAGAATCTTTTCAACTTTATTACTTGTAGAGTACCTATAAGTACATCAGACAATCTTGAAGCAGCAAAAGTCAGTAATAAGAATGTTAAAGTCCTTTTTTGTTAAATTTAAATTTTAAACTTCAAATTAATTATTGCTTAATTATTGATTATTCTTCTTTAGTATGTTACAGAAAAGATGGGTGGTGCGGAAGGCACCAAACTTGATCTTGATTTTATGGATATGGAAAGAGTAAGTGATTTGACATTTAAGACAGCATGTCAACCTACAATAAAACCAAATTTTAGAAAACAGACGTAACTTATGAATTAGTAGAGGAGTTGCAAACGAAAACAAAAGAATTCCTACAGCCAAATCCAACAGCTCGAGCTAAAATGGCTGCCGTCAAAGGAATAAGCAAACTTAGTGGACAAGCTAAATCTAACACTTATCCTCAACCTGAAGGAGTTTTAGGAGATTGCATGCTTCTTTATGGCCGTAAACTCGGAGATGATAGTATGTTTGGAAATGCGCTTGTAGAGATGGGCGAGTCTCTTAAACAAATGGCTGATGTTAAATATTCTCTCGATGACAATATTAAACAAAACTTTTTGGAACCACTACATCATTTACAAACCAAGGATCTTAAAGAAGTTATGGTTAGAATGTTTTTATTATTAAAATTTATTAGATATATATTTTATTTTCATGCTTTCATTTAGTAATCATGATGCAGGTTTTTATCACTTGATCAAGATCATTTTAGGTTTACATTGGCAGTACTGTTACAATTTGCTACTAATGATTTATTTTAGCATCATCGAAAAAAACTACAAGGGCGTAGGCTTGACTTCGATTGTAAAAGAAGACGACAGGCAAAAGGTGTGTGCACTTTTTAATTTTCAGTTTTTGATTTTTTTATCTTTTATTTACATTTTTCGGTCACAATGAACGGTCACTATTTATTTTTATTTTATTCTTAATTTCTTTTTGCATACTATTAATTGTTTTGAATACTAAATGCACAATTTTGAATATAAATATTTTATAGCTTTTAAAACTACCAGTCCCCATAGTAGTCCCGTTAGAACATACGGGCGTTCAAGTGGTATGTTAACAAATATAACCCTATACTACAGAGTATTTCCTTTTACTGAATAATATGCTTCACTATTCAAATTATATAAATCTTAGTTTTGAAAGTTTGTTAGTTAATATTGATTAGACCATTCCGACTATCGCTAATTTTTATTTTAGGTTCCATATTGCTATTTAGGGTAACAACACTTACCTTTTTAAGATTTTAGTTGTGTAGTTTATATGCTGTAGTGTATGATTTTGTGTTTGTTACTTAATATAGTAATATGTTACCAAGGTTTTTTAGATTTTTTTTTTCGTTATAAACTGATATAGAACTTGTGTAACAGGTTCACATATTACAGATGAAGAAATTAAAATGTCTGAAGATAAATTCGCTGAATCTCTACATCTAGCTCAAATGGGAATGTTTAATTTATTAGAAAACGATGTAAGTTATAATTGACGAAGTTTAATAAAATAACTTATGTGCGTTGTTACATTCATAGGTAGAACAGATATCACAGTTAGCCACTTTTGCAGAAGGTCTATTAGATTATCATAGTCAGTGCACAGAGGTACTTAAAAGCCTAACCGAAACTCTTTTAGCCAAGTAAGTAAACCTTTTTTAAAATTAAGTTATCAAAATTTAACATCCAAAAATCATTATTTTAGGAAGGATGAAGCAGCTAATCGTCCAAAGATGGAATTTGTTCCTAAGACACTGGGTGATTTGAATATAGAGGGTGTGTCAGATGGAGTTAATGGTACAAGTCATTACAGTTCCTCTAATTCGCATACAAATTATAAACAGCATCTTCCAAGACCTTTACCTAAGTCATATCCTAATTACAAAACTGATCCATTTGATCCTTGGAGTTCTGTTACAGGTATTTTTTTGTTTTTTTATTTTTATTATAAATTTTATTTTTATTGTTTCATTTGTTTATTCATTCATTTCATTTTGAAATCATTCGTTTGCTATCTTAAAGTATACTTTATACTATACAATGAAATGGTTGGTAGTCCACATACAATCTTACATCGATAAGAGAGATTAGTATATTAGAATAAAATGTTAGTATAAGCATTTGATTTGATTACTTTTATGACGAGAAGCTTTGATACTCGCATAAAAATGATTTTCCACCATGTTGGTCTTTTGTAACTTCACTAGATTCTTTTAGGGGTTATTTTAAGAGAAGTTTATACAAAATATAATGTTTATTATAATCTACAAACCAAGAAGTATTTTTCTAATCTTCTTTTTTATATCATTTTGTGATGATTATTTTGTTATTTTCTCCTCATCTATTTTTTTATTTTGGCCCTTCTATTTTTCACATTGCTGTTTGTTGTCTAATTTATCATATTTTTTCTTTGGTTGTTTTTCTCAGATACTTCTATGGTATGGAACTGTCATTAACTTAATAATTGTGGGGAAAAACTTTATGTCATAAAAATTGTGAGGCTTAGCAGTATATGGATAATTCTGTCTCGCTTATACTTACAATTTATTCTAATACTACTCTCTTTAACTAACGCCAATCTATTTATCATTCCAATGTACAGTATAAGCTTTTAATGAAATGAATAATGATGGTAATATAATAATACAAGAATTCACTATGCTATTAATGCAACTCATTATAGATTTGCTAAATTTATCATCCCACAAATAAAGAACCAACGTCTTCAAATAGTTTAAATATGTAATCATCATAAGTCTTTTGTTTCTGAATTACAAGTATTTTTTATGATACCGTGAGTTAATTAAGATGAAGAATTAAATATCTATGACTTACTAAATTAAATAGGATTTAAAATATTTTTACGAACTACTTTATTTCAACATTCTTTGTTATTCATAGTAGCAGGTTATCACAGAATATTTCATCCTTCGGCACTACTTCTAAATACAGTAAGTATTTAGAGTATAATAAATGTATTAGGCAAGTGATAATATTTGAACATTGTGAATCATAAAAATTCTGGAGATTAATAATATTTGTAGATAAAGGCAGAATGATTAAAAGTAGTTGTTTTGGAGGGGTAAACATAAGTAATTATAATAAAAAACAAAATCTGTGTAATAAAAGGACATATATTTTTAAACAACTGCACAGTGCACTCAAGATTCATATAATGAAATTTCTGCTGTCTAATTAAAAGCACGTTATCTGTTGCAACAATAATGAAATTCATGTTCTAGTTCACATCTGTGATGGCTTTTGATGCACATACAATACAGTAATAAAATTTGGGAAGAAGTTTTACTGTTTAGCATTTGAAAATTTGTAGCAAATCATTATTTCTGTTGAACAATCTTTTGAATTTCAAAATGAAAATTGATAGATGGCAAGACTTTACATACTTCAATTTGTGAGATCTAAACCGTGTAATTTGTGCTCTCTTTCCATACTTTTAAAACTAGTGTAAGTATCCAAAACAAACATGAATTTATTTCTTACAATAATTGTCACTGACTTGATCAAGTTAAAAACAAGGAATTTTCAATATTAGTTTCAAACCTAATAATTACAGAAATTATGCCTCTTATTGCTAGTTAAAAAAATAAAAATAACAATTTCAACTTTTGAAACGCTGTCCTTTCAGAAGTTGCCTGTGTGTGGTGCACACGTTGCTCACATGACTTGTTTTACCAGTCTTGCAGAAACAATCGACAAACACAAATATGAAAATTGCTGTGATACTTATTGTCAAAAATATTTAAGTGACAAAATCGAAGAACTTCAAACCAAGTTAGTTTTAAAGATTTTTGTATTACTTACTACTTATGTAATTGAATTTATTTTTGTGATCGTTTAGTATTATCAAATCTCATATTACAAAGTAAATTAATCAAGACAATTTATCTTATACTTTCTTTATCACTGCATAAAATCATTAAGGCATAAACTTCAATTGTTATTAATTTATTGTTTTATGTCATACACATACTAACAACGTTGGTAAGTTTTAGTTTGTAACCCAGTATTGTTTTTATATTAATTTCTTTCTTATCTTTATTAATTTCCATTTTTTAATTGCTTCCTAATACCTAACAAATACAATCCAAGTTCCTAACCTACAAAGCGGCAATTTTATGGGATGCTTTGAAACTTACTAAATATTTATATAATACTAAATCCTAATTAAATTGTCGTATCGTTGCTGGAGAAATTACTGCTTACTGTACATACAAAAACAGTATAATGCATGATTGCATGCTTTCAATATAAACTGAAATCTATTTTCAATGTTTTCTAAGTTGGTATGTTTTGAATCTGATTTTTTATTGAAACAGCTTATTTACGTTATTTTCATTCATAAAAATAATTACAACATGTGTATAAATTTCTGTTCTTATTCAGAAGATATATCTAACAAAGAAAGAAAATTAAATACTTGGCAAATTGCCAGGATTATTTTTGTATTACTGTTGTAAAAGTAACTATTCTGAATCTGTTCATGACACGCACCATTAAATCGGTTTTTTAAAATTTGATATCTATTTATAAAATAGGAACATAATGACCAAGAAATTATTTGACATTCAAAATTAATAATGTCTGCATGTGCAAATCGTGGAAATAAATTTCTGAACTGCTTTGGTTGCTGTTCTGATGCAGATGTTTTGTTAGGCTCTTCGCAGGTGTCTTCTCCACAACATAAGCCTCATGTTCAGCTAGATTTACGTCCTGGACAGCACTCTACCAATGGTAACTCTAAATCTATTTCTAAGCGCTTATATTCTTTCTATCTTAATGTGTTGCTTAATAGTTTTTCATTGAAAATATACCTTCACGCATAGATGTAACATGCTATTTTTCTCAGAAATAAATGTTTTTGTGCTTCAACTGATGGTGACATTAGGTGCACACAATTTTTAAGGTTTGGTGCATTAGTAGAGCAACCTGCATGAATTTATAACCATTTTGAATCTAATAATTACTGTTACAGCATCACCATTGCCGTCCCCAATGAAATCTCCTGCCCGAACTCCGATAACGCGAACTCCATGCTGTACTGCATTATATGATTTCGATCCAGAAAATCCAGGCGAACTTGGTTTTAAGGTAACTGTATTTTTTTTAACTTTTTTTCTAAAATATATTAAATAATATGTTTTAGGAAAATGATGTTATTACATTGATAAACAAAATTGATGAAAATTGGTTCGAAGGCAGTTTTAATGGTCGTACCGGATATTTTCCTGTGACCTATGTCAAAGTGGATGTGCCGTTACCATGAGTTACCGGTTAAATAATAACTGCCAAGCGCTCCTTACTTTATTTTTTTACCTTTTTTTATCCGAAAGCATATAAACAAGGCCTTTTTTAAATTACCCAAACAAATCTTAATTCACTGTTTTTATAAGTTACTATTGTTTTTATTAAGTTTGATAGAGCGGCGAAAAAAGTATATAATCACTAAATAATCTTGGTATATTTTGTATAAAATAATCGAACTGGTATTCTTTCAAATTTTTATTATACATCTATACACTGAAATATGGTCACCTTATTTTTTTATTTATTTGTTTTTAATGTGTATTCTTAAGACTGTTAAATATTGTTTACTTTTATTTTTTATTTCTATTGCTGCAGTATTTTATTAATGACAGTAATTTTTATCCTTTTATTAAAATATCAATTTTATTTGTTTTATTTAATTACTCTTGAATGGCTAATATTAATTGTAATTTGTTTTACTTTGGCACTGCGCTACTGAATGCCTTAATTATTATCAGCTAAAAGAGAGAAAAACAAATGTAATTTTGTAGTTTTAGAAAAATATTTTAAATCTACAGAAATGTATATTTACATGCAGATTATCTTTAGCAAGTACACTGGAATGGTAACAGAAATGATTAAATAAGAAGTTATCGTAGTAATTTAAGGATCTTGTCTTAATCTTTAGCTTATCAGATTCATGATGAAGGTGTTCTCATGATAACTTTATTTATTTCTGAACAGTAGCACTTGGTGATTTTATATTATTGAAGGGTAACATTAATATAATAATTATTGAATAATAAACTATTAAAAATAATGGGTCGGTTTCTGCTCTTGTCATTTAACTTAAACACTCTCTAATTACCATGACAACTGATTTTGTCCTTTTTCTTTTTGTTAAGATCAGATAAAGCTTCATTAGTTAGTGAAAGGAAAGTAGAAACCGAGCCAATGTGTTCAGTAATTAAGTCCCTATTATTAAACAGTTTCTACAAGATCATTTTTTAATAATAAGTGCAAGTTCATCTTTCTGATTATTTATTGTGGTTTTACAATGTTTTCAATTGATATATTACAAATTTACATAAAGAAACTAAAAGGCTTTGATATTAATTACAAATTTAAAAAACATATGCAAATTTAGTTAACATGACATCTTCAAGAATAGTCATGCTAGATTATAACAAGATGCAACACAAGCTTACAGTAAACAGAGTATTGTACATCTTTGGTCATATAAAACATATCAAAGTCTTTAACAATAAAATTGGACAGCGATTGGACAATTTTATTACCTGATTGCTGATTTGATACAATACAAATTTCTTCTTCAGCATTTTGATTCTTTGCAGCATTTTCTCTGCATTCTGATGTAAAAGTTCGAACAGAAAAAGCATTTTTTTACTGAAGCCTTTTTAGTAGTACCTTTCCTAATTGGCTTAATTGTTTGTTTCACTTTAACATCAGGTAAAACTTGCTCTCAATGAATTCTATTTGTAAACTAGAGCTTGCATATCAAATTTTAAAAGATAAACTTGGAACTAATTAAAAAACGCAACTTAAAGGGAAATATAATATAAATAAAACCACGATGATAGGAGTAAAAGTGATACTTTTTGTAGCAAACATGGAAGTCGGACAATTTCATGTGAGTCACACAAAATCACTTTTTCTCCAAATATTATTAATTAGAAGATAATTCAGTATTTCAAAAAAATTATACCAAGCTGCATCGTTAGCTGGGAGATTCTAATTGTATCTATCGATACTTATGTTTTGCTATAAATGAAAAAAATTACAGAGTAAAAGTAACATGCTGTTAATTTTAGGAAAGAAAGGTTATGTTTTAATGTTCAGAAAAACAGAAAGGATAGTTTTTAAAATTAGGTTGCATTATTTGCAATCCAATACGGAAAGTAAATTAAAAGCCGTTACAAAACAATATTTTAAGAAATTTGTTGGGTTTTACTGTACTAAATTTAAAATGTATCAAATTGTTTCTGAGTTACACTAA
>VTPC01090180.1:792501-810256 GCA_011009095.1 Ignelater luminosus | reverse complement strand
CCTATAAGAGGATAGGATTCATATAAAAAAAAGACATTTGTTTTAAATTAAAACAATTAAGAATATTTGCAAAATGTAGTATTATCCTAGTATGCGAGTAACAGTTTCGATGTTGTTGCAAAATAAATACCTTGAGAACATCTTTTAATACATAAAACTTTCTTTTACCTTTTTTGCTATTTATTTTGAATTACAAAAACATTAAATTGCCTATAAGAGGATAGGATTCATATAAAAAAAAGACATTTGTTTTAAATTAAAACAATTAAGAATATTTGCAAAATGTAGTATTATCCTAGTATGCGAGTAACAGTTTCGATGTTGTTGCAAAATAAATACCTTGAGAACATCTTTTAATACATAAAACTTTCTTTTACCTTTTTTGCTATTTATTTTGAATTACAAAAACATTAAATTGCCTCGGTTAGTAACCTTTATGTGTTCTGGTATTAAACTTACACTGTTTAGAAGATGCTTACAGTGTACCTGCTGAAAAGAAAACCTTGTGTACTTGATTTTATATTTCAAAAGTTTTAATAGTATTCTTTAGTTTCTTTAAATAAATGCCTTCCGATGAAATTGGTCTTTCCACAAAGTGATAAAACAGCTTTTTGATAACATCGACCATTAATAAAGCAAACATTACATTATAAGAAGATATTTATAGGCATTTCCTTACTACTTTCAATGTGTTCTGAACATTCCAGTTCTTTGAAAATTCACAAGAAGAACTTGTTGCCAAATCTTCAATTTAAAACAACAAAAACAGAAACTTACTTTTTTATTAGATTCCAAAAGAAGAATAAATAAAACATATTATTAATACAAAGGTGACTACATTTTGGGTCATGATGTATATATGTAATACTTTTTTTGCTACTTTTAAATGTAAAATGATTTCGATTGAAATTTTCCTAAACTCGTACAAGTTGGGTGTTATACACATTGCCAATAGCTTATATGTATACATAAATCTTTCTTTTTAACAGAAATTTGCAACAATATTAACAGTACAAGAAACTATTTTAGTCTAAATAGCCAAAATTATGTTTTTGCCGTTTTGTAAGATTACATTATGTCTTGACATACATATTATTTTGGTAGTATTTGAAGCTGATGTAGGATAAAGTCAGCCAGTACTTGTGATAATGAACGTTGAATAAGACACATGCCACTGTGATGCATGTATCTTTTTAGATCGATATTATTATAATTAGTTTTCGATCCAGAATATTGAAGCCGGAAGACTTCAAAAGCTTATTTACTCATTAATAATTATCACAAACGAGCATATGAGCACTTTTCAAAAATCGTTCATATTAAAATTCATTATACATATAGATACCTTATATATACATATATCTGCTTGCATGTTATAAATTGTTATCTATTTATGAAATAAGATTATATTTATGAAAGAAACAGATAAAGTGAATTGCATATCTAAAAATTTTTTCATTCAAAATTTAATTTTTATAACATGCAGCTTTTTTAAATTTGACAAGTGTAATATCAGGGTTTGTGATTTACATTAATTACTGATGCAGTGATAACATTTATTTTAGAACTGGCAGAGAAGAATGCAAACTATTATTAGGTGAATTAATGAGAAAAGGAAATTGATTGGATTAGGGCATTTTAGTAAAACAAAATAATGTTTATATTTTCCAGTTTAATTTAAAAGTAAGTCATTTCTAGTCAGAACGATTTGTAATTATTTAATTCGCCTAATAATATTAATTAAATTTAAATAATTGCTATTGTTCGTTCATAAAGTAATAGCCATTTAGTAAAATTTATTACTTCGGGATGTATATATCCTTTATATTACATTTAATAATTAGTTATAAGTAACAAATTATTTATAAGATTATGAAATTATAATAATTGAAACAAAATGTGATTTTTTAATTCGTACAAGATCGAGAAAGATTCCTGTAGAGCTTTTTTGGCGCTGGTAGCCATGTTGAAATTTAGTTTAGCAAACGTTCTAGGTTGCTGTGAAATTTCAGAATTCTTTAATGCTTTAATCTGTTATTTTCTATAATAAAAAAGATTTTAAAAATTACTTATTGCACGGTCAAATTTTTGTATGAAAGGAAAAATTTGGTCATATTGAATTGTATGAAACAAACGAGCAAGGAAACTTTCTGCTTATGTATTTTAATGTGACGCAGAAACAATGATGTTTTTCTAAAATTAGTAATTGTTTTAGAAAAACTTCCATACTTCTGTAATTGTTTATCGTTGCCATTATACTTGTAGAATTTGTATAGGTGTATTTCTTATATATTTGTGGAAATAAAATGCCAGATGAAGCTTAAACAATCTGTTGCGCAAATTACTACTGCCTTATGGCATTGTAACATGAACAACAGACTAATAAAATGAAATACTTAACATCTGGTTCATGACAATACATTAGATGTAAAATGAAAATATAATCCAGTTAAGACTACTATACTGTTATATTATAAATTATGCCTATCGAGTAAATCTATGTTTTAAACGTATTTTTAACTCTTGTAATAAGCCTGTTGTAATCAATACATTTCTGCTGTTCTTCAGCCATCAATAATTATAAATGATCTCTTTAACAATATATTTAAAATAGTAAGTGTGAGTGTGTTGCATTGCTGTATAATAATAATAATAATAATATACATAATTACAAAAATAATATCATTTGTTAAAGGCAGAAACAGATTTTCAACAGAAAATAATTTTTCATTTGCTCACAGAAACACACAGGTTGAATTGATTACATATAATCAGTTACCACTAGTAACTACTACTTTATGTACAGTAACAGGTAAAGATTGCATTACACGGAATATCGTATCTTCAAGTTTGCCATACACTAATAATAAATAAAATACAATTTGTGCATACAAATTAAAAAAGAGTATTACATGTTTCAAAATGTAGTCAATTGCTATTGTATTTTTTTTAGATGGTAGATTCTACCAAATGAAAATAATTATTGTTAACATTTATGTATACAGTTCAAGTGTTATGTATTGTGCATTAATAAAATATGTCGCAATCAATTCTATTATTTTTAATTTCATGGATCATTTGATAAATCTACTTTAGTACACTTATTGCTTTGAGTGATTTTTGTTACTTTAATACAAATTTTAAATGCTATATTTGGAATTATTGTTTATTTTGTGATTAAAATGTGCTGATGATCAATTATAAATAGGTATATGGGTGATTTCATGTCAAACAAAATGCCCCACTCAAAAATCCTCCTTAAGACTAATTTAGACTAAATCAAGGATGTCTGTAGAGAACATCAAGGAGCGTACTTGTTTCCTGTCTTCCCCTCTGCACATCAAAGCAGCAGCAGCAGTATACCCAATCTGAGCAGAATCAGCATCAGTACTAAGATGTTAACATATTTGCTTAAGATGTATACCATTAAAGAAAGAAGTGGACATCTAGATGGTGCTCTTGATGAATGGAAGGGGTAAAATGTCTTCACCCATAGCGGGCTGCATCGATAATAAAAACATGATTAATCAACTATTATACCATAAATGAGCAGTTTTTAAACAGCAAGCCTTGCACGTATATTTACTAGGAGTAGTTTTGCCAAAAAGATTTTGTACAAGTTACCTAGGCTGTAACAATGAACGAGTTAAGATATGTACCAGATTTTCTTAATCCAAAACATTTGGAAAAGTATTTAGTACAGTAATGGTGAAAGCAATTTTATTAGTTTCTGTTGATGCCTATGTGCCAAAAATCAAAAAATTAAATTTCAATCTGATGAAAATGAAGATGTCATGCAATTAGCGATGTAATGTTGCAAGAATCGAAAAGGAATTGTTTATTTCTATAAGTAATAGTGAATATGAAAAAAAAGATAGAAAGGAATAATTAGCCTCTGGTTATAAGGTAGAATATTTAGTAAGTTACCATTCAGGAATATGTAAAAAAAAGCTGTTTAGAATGATGATGGTGATTTCCTCCTAGAATTTTGTTGTGGGGTTTAGTAGACGTGAGTCATTTATTAAATGAAAAATTAAAAAAATAATGATAAATACAAGCTCGATTCTTTTATTTCTCTTCCTAAATATAATTTGTTTAATTGAGCTATGGCTATTGTCTAATGGTGTTGAAACCAACCACTGCTTTAAATAGCCATCAATAACAAAAAGCACGCCAGTATTCAACAATATATTACCAAAAAGCTTTAAATCAAAACATCTCATTTAAATTAAAAGTTTATTTTTAGACTGTTAGTAAAAGAAAAAATAATTCCAAAAGTATGCTTTTTGCTTTTGTGTTAAATCGCATAGGCCTGCATTGATCTTGCGGCAATGATACTAATATGTTAGTTATGTAATATCAAGTGTCCTGATTCCAAAAAAAATGATAGTTTTTTCGTATCATATACAGATCTTTTACAATTGCATACAAAGTGATTTAGATTCCAGGTGCACCATTGGAATCTCGGCAACTATAAGAGATACAAGGTCAGTTAAATTGGGGTAAAGTTGCGTATTTTAATGCTCAACAGTAATCTGAAAAGAAATTCGGGCATAACTTCAAAACATGATTTTTTCGATTTCTGTCTTTTGGTCATAACTTTCTTATTATTAGGAATTTCTGAAATCTGTAAAGACTTTCTAGGAATACTTTAGGTTAATTTTTTTGTTATGAACTGAACTGAATTTGGCTACGGTTTGACAGAAAATTGCTTGCAGATTTTATCAGTGTACAATTCTTCCAAATCACAAAAATATCTACAGTGTGTTCCATCTAAAACAACTGAGAAAAATAATGATCTGTGTTTTACAATCACTCTATATAATAAAAGAGTCCAACTGAAATTCGAATAATGATGCTTAAGCAGCAAAGATTAGAATAGTTATTGATAAAAACTCACTACTAGTTAAGTTTCTTTTGCTACTTTGAAATAGTACCTAAATGATCTAAATGTAAACATCTAGAGCATTTTTTCTTACTAGTTTATCTAGAAAGAGAACTTTTAGCTCTAGTAAAAACACGCTGTAAAAACTATAAAAAAATGCAACGTTGCCATTTAAAAATCTCGATGACATCATCACTTTTCCTAATATGGACAGATTTTAATTCAACATATCACAATTAAGGTTGTTCACCTATTAAATCTTATGCTGCAAAAAAAAGTTTTCCTTTTCATGTTTTATTTCATTATGGAGTAATTTGAATCTAAAGAAATTTGAGTTTTGTTCTCAGTAAATATCTATACTAATAATAATAACAGTAGATAGAGACTCATAGTATCAATTTCACTTTGTTTTCAATTCTGTTTCTGGTGGTACTTTGTCAAACTACAGTATATTTGTAGTGGTTTGCTGAGGTACTAGCTATAATATGCTGTTACCAGTCACTGATGTGTTTAACTTATATTGTGAGTCACTGTCAACAATTTCTAAATTAAATTATTGTAAACCATGGAATTTTTAAAAACAATAAATTAGTCTTTTAATGTAATTAATTTCACATCTCTTACGGGATATTAGACTCCTCCAGCATATCAGATATAATAAATCAAAGCAAAATTTTTGATCATGAAGTGATCAAGATCTCAGACTAAAGGAGCAAATGGGATAAAATCAAACAATTGCTGCACGGCAGCAAGAATATTTATATATCCTTTTCAATAACACCTTTAGCAGTAGTTCTTTAATTGTAATCAACTGACAGTAGTTAACTCTGTAAACTGAATTCAAATCTTCAAAAGTAGATTTTTATTTCTTTGGTTTCTCTGTCAATTGATTCATAAATGGTATTTTATGGGATAATCTAAATACTGAAGAAAAAATCATTCTTTTATGATTTGAGCTTCAAATATGTATTTGATTCGGTAGCCGGTGTTAGTAAAAGAGGGGCTGTATAACACAGTTGAGGAATTTGCCATGCATACCACTTTTATGTTACCTAAATGAAGAAATCAGGAAGATAAAGATTGAGAACTCAAACAGATGCATCTATTTAGATCAAGAATATATCCCATTAATCATGTACTCCATAAGCCTCAAATTAAAAAACTGCTCTAAATGGTTCCTTATGCATATTCTTGAGACATGGTGGTCTTGGTCTCATTAATTCTTCAAGCATAATGTCAACAACAATGCCAATGCTGCCATCTAAATTGGCTTTTGCAATGTAATTATCTTGATTTTGAAAAATAATCATTGCCTATCACTTTTATTGTCTAATCCACTTAACTAACGAGAAGATTTGTGTCAATAGAAGATGCATAATTTCTGGATTACCATGGGATTTCTCAATGACGAGGGAATAAAACCTTGTGACTTTATACACTAATTAGAACTTATTTTCTAGATTAGCTTTTCATGATATAGTGCCCAAAAGTATGTTTTTGAAATTTGTCAATTTACATAGAGTGGGCAAAGTTATCTGCTCTTAGTTTTCTTTATTGACTTGCAGAGTTTCCAGATTTGGACAAACAATATGGAAGACTCCTAACTGTTACATAGTAACCATAGCAACTGCTACTCGTACTGACAAAAGATAGTCAAGTGTTGTGGTTTTCAAAATTTCTTTCACAGGAAAGAATATGCAGTAGTGTAGCTTACCATCAGTTCAGAGATGGCGTTAGTATCTGCATTTGCAGTAAAGTCCATATGCTGTGAAAGAATTGGTCTTTGTCGTAGTAACCATTTTCGCGTTCACCAATTGGAAATCTTAGGTGCTAACTACTTTATTTTTATTATTTTATTTTTACCGCAATTCTCTACGTACATTCGGTCTTTCTGACACAGCAATAATTTAATTTCCTTTGGTCTTCCGCCATTTTCGTGCTCACCAACGTTGAAAACGTATAGGATGACGTATCTCTCACAGTATTTGCATTTACACTTTACAGTATACTGCACAACACAGAAAAATTGAACTTAACTTTCTTTAGAAGCAGGAAGCAAAACTTACTAGTACTTGGATCTTTATAGTTAGTAACAATGAAAGTTTTTGATAATATTTATCTTCTGAAATTAGAGTAGCTAGAAGTCAAGAATTTCTAAGCCGAAGATAATTGAAAACTTGAAAGTTTATTGCCCAAATCAAGAGATTTGACACCTCCATTTAATTTATTATCATAAAGTAAAATTGATGGTTTTTCTTTTCTATAACTTAATTTTTATTTCTTTGTTCATATCTCATGTAAGATAAGTAAATGAGTAAACAATAATGTTCTTTACTAAATATGCCTTATATCATTCATAGGCAAAACGTTTATGTCTTCCCTGATTGGATTACACATTTTGCCTGACAAAAGTTGAGTTGTAAATGAATATACTTTCCTGGATCATCAGATTACATTACCAAGCAACTTATGTTCTTTAAACCTTGAGTAGTGTTAGGTATCCACAGGGAAGAAAAGATGCTCAAGGAGCAATTATGGTAACAATCTTTTCAGGCTTCTTTTATTATGATATACACCAATTTTTCCCAAGTTAAAATTCCAGGTTTTTGTCAAAAATTGTACGTGCAATAAATCCCTCTAAACAAACATTTTGAGCTCATTTTGAACATTTTTTATTCGAAACATTTTTGTTCCTAGAATACATAACAGAATTTGAAATTAAAAATCTTACATGGGAAATCACTGTGGCTATGATGCGACTTCAAACGGTACAGTCAACTCATAAAGTAATGTCGCAAAATGTTTTATAATTTAGCGTTTAATTTCCCATTTAATGAAAAATTCTGTATTTTATAAATACAGTTGCTCAACGTGAAAGTCGGACAATTAAATATAAATAGATTTTCTCTAAAAATTACAACAAAGATTTTGCCTGAGAAATAAAATTATCATACTTATGGATCAATAAAGGAGCCAGCATTAGATTTCTTTGAAAATAACAAAATTAATTTTCTTTAGTCATAATCATTATAGAATATCAAAGAAATGATAGCAAATTTAACATCAAAATGAAACTCGGACGGTTTCGATAGCTTGTCTTATCTAGCCGGCGTGCACGGCACATTTTCGATAATGTTGAAAATTTTAGTTCAAATTTGGTTTCTACTACAAACCGTCTATATTAGTGTAGTTTTACAAAAATGGGAAGACAACGTGGTCAAACGTCTATCTAACTAAGAGAATTGGTTCTGAAGCATCACAATAAGGGTAAAACAGTTAGGGAAATTGGAGAAATAGTTGATCGTAGTCATTCTACAGTTCGTGATATAAGCTGGTTTACGAAATTTAATATTATAGCAAATAAACCAAAAAAGAGTGCGTGAAAAATATTTAATGAAGCGGACGAAAGATGGATCATAAGCCAAATAACGAAAAATCCGAAATTGAGTGCTCCCAAACTGGCGGTCGAAGTAGAAAAATATCTTGATACAAAAGCACACCCCAAAACTATAAGGATTATTTTAAGGAAACATTAATTTAATGGACGAGTTGTCCGAAAACAGCCATACATTAGTAAAACAAATAGAATTAAAAGATTGAAGTTTGCTAAGGAGCACTCAAATAAAGATTTTTCCTTTTGGAATCGGGTGTTATTTACTGATGAAAGTAAAATTAATATTTTTGGGTCTGACAGTAGCACTTACATCTGGAGGAAAGCAAATGAAGAGTTGCGGCGGCAGAATTTAAAGCCGACCGTCAAACACGGTGGAGGATCGGTAATGGTATGGGGCTGCATGTCAGCCGCTGGTCCTGGAAAATTACAAATAATTGATGGAATAATGAATAAGGACGTGTATTTAGCAATTTTAAAAAAGAATCTTCACGAAAGCGTACAAAAATTAGGAATCAGTGATGATTTTTATTTTTATCAGGACAACGATCCAAAACATAAGGCTTATAAAATACGGTCTTGGTTGCTTTATAATTGCCTGCATGTCTTGGAAACACCTCCACAGTCTCCTGATATTACTGCTATAGAAAATCTATGGAGCTATTTGAAAACACAGGTGCGGAAACACACTATTTCTTTAAGAACAGACCTAAAAAGAGTAATTCTTGAAGAATGGAAAAAGATACCTCCTGCCTGAGAAAATAGTTAGATCAATGCCCAAAATATTAGAAAGTGTCAAAAAGAGTAAAGGCCTTCCCACAAAGTATTGATTTTAAAATAATTGATTGTTATATAAGTTTTAATTATAATTTCTGTGATTGTCCGAGTTTTATTTTGATATTAAGTTTGTATTTAATTTAGAATTAATTATTTTTTTGCTTTATTTTTTGAATTTATTGATTTTTCTTTTATTAAATGTATACAGTAAACTGCCATTTAATAGAGTATCTACTTTATTTCAATTTATTGTAATATTATTTTTTAATTTATTAATAATTATACATTTTCATAACAGCGTCCGAGTTTCACTTTAAGCAACTGTAGCAATGGATTAATCAAGATTAGTTTATCAAGTTAGTATTTACGTATGAAAAAATTGTCATCAATTCAGACATTAAATACCAAAATGTAAATTGCGACATTACTTTATGAGTTGACTGTACATACAGTATAGAAACATTTATTCAAAAAGGAAATCAAATAGGCTGTTGTGAACAATAAACATGTGGATAAACATCTGTGCTTAAATCCGATAACAAAATTATTTGTTACTTCTGATTTTTAGACTAGTGTGCTTAGGTCGCGAAAACATGAAGATCGTTTTAATGGCCATGTTCTGTGTGTTTGATTATATTTATGTAAGGATGTTGCTTGTATTTTTACACAATTTAGCATCCATTCCGTGAAACTTTTCTTGTACAGTTTAATGAAACTTCAGATTGAAATGTGTAAAATGAAAATGTATTAAAGGTGAGGACATGAAATTTCTTTTTTTTTAAGATCGAAGTGTCCGGTGCCTTGTTTGCTTGTCATTGCGTGTTGTTCGGTTTTGACAAAAACATTTAATCAGTTTTGTAATGAATGTAGTATTTTTAATAATAATAGTGTTGCAGCTTTTTCTAAATTGTGAACTGTTAAGACTATCAGTGGTGCTCCTACAAGCTGTTTTCAACCAAGACGAAATCTTTTAGAAGAATATGAAGCCGGTCAATTGGTGAGTCATTCATTCATACTTTAACGCAGTGTATGTTACCAAATTCACTGATAGATAAGTTATAACGACCACACTTTTTTATGTTATTGCGTAGTAGGTAACTAAAAGTTTCAATTTATGCCAATATTAAACATACTCATTGAAAAAGCAATTTAAAGGCATAATTTTCAACCATTTTGAAACAGTAACAACCGTTAGACATGTAAAATGACGTCCAATATGTATTTTAGCAATTTCAGTTTTATATTTGAAACCATTTTGAAGATATAACCGTATTTTCTCAAAGTGATTCTGTTTGATTTTTAATTGTACGAAGTGCAGCTTGTTTGTACAAATATTGAAAAACTGTAAAGGGAAAAGTTCTTTGGTTTGATGAAATTCGTAAATATAAACAAAAACGAAGTTATCATGACCTACTACTGTTTTTACATTTGATAAGAAAAATTCAAGAGTAACTTTCTTTTGTTAAAATAAAAAACTACCTACTCTTTCAATAGCGTAACACATATTTTTCTAATTTTTTCGCTTTTGGTAAGTATGTCGATAATAAAAATTTGAAAATAGTACAACACGCAGAAAATTTTATCTCTACATCGTTTTTAAGATAGAAATAATAAATTCTAAATAAAACTTTTGACATCCCGTATCTTGAAAACAAAGCATTTTCAAAAATTTTTTACGAACCTTTTTTATCAAAAAAAAAATTATCTAGAAGTTTTTCACAAGAAAGATTGTAATTCAACCTAACTTGTATTTTCACCTGCATAATCGCTAGTTTGTTACTTTCTTTACTACATCAAGACACCCATACGACTGAACACTCGTTCACAAAGGCGTTTCCCGCGGGAATTGAAAGCACGAAACAAATCAGTTTATGTATTACAGGGAAAGTGTTTTTTCCACACGTTTGCTGTTCAAAATCTTGAACATTTGATATGACAGAATTAATAGCAGTAAGATTCTAATTACTTCTAATGAGGGTTATAATTGTTGTGTCTTATGCTTTCAAGATTTAATGTAAAAAAGACCAAATTCTATAAATTTCTAAGAGTTTACCTCTCTGATTTTATAAATCTCAGCTCGTTATTTAGTTGTGTCCAAGCAGGATTGGCTCATCTTTTTTTTATTCTATGGTTACATAATATCAGCGATCCACGGCCCCTGCCAAGTTGCTCAGGTTAGCCACTCGCTTTTAAGAGTGAGCAGCATGGCACCTCCACGTGTGCTTGCAATCTAATTCTGGTAAGATGTAAGATGTTGCTTAGGTTGAGCTAACTTCTTTTGTTTTGGGCAAAAATATACTTACTCTTCCCAGATTCTTTTAGTTAAGTATCATATCTTGCAAGGTAGATTCTGGAAAGAAGGTTGACAAATAAAACGAAATTTTAAAAAGTTTAGATTGATTTATTCACAATTTATTTATTCGCATGCATAATACAAGTTTTAAAATTTGATCAAATACAACGTTACAATAATTGACTAGACATTGTCAATAATTATAATTTACTAAACATCATAGATATGTAACTACAGTTTATTCAAACGTTGACTGCATACCTAATTAGTTTATTTAATAATAGCTAGAAATATTAAGCAAAAGACAACTGTAGTTGTGTAAAAATATTTTAATTTAATTCTTAATCAGATCTAAAGTACAATTATTCCTTGCTGTTATTAAATTTGACTTTCATTTAATGAAAAAATAGTAAGGAGTAAAGTAAAACAAAAAAGTAGACACGGAATAATATTTGAAATATGTAAATAAGTACACAGATCATCTAATGCACTGTTATCTTTGAATCATATTTTTCTTATTGCTAGTCGGTTATCAAATCAATATCGATTGTTGCTTTATGACTTTTAAAATTTCTTAGATACAATTATAAAAAATATTTTTTAGCGTAGACAAATGCATCTAAGAGGTGCTTTGTTGTGGGGCTCAAAACGTCTTATTAATCGTTTTAAAACGGTTACTTCACGTTGTAATTACATTAGCATGGGCTTTTTTGAAAATGGGTGCAAATATACTTAACAGGCGCTTCCATAACTGTTTTTTTAAAGTGTGCCGTTTCCGAAATACAGTGTCAAAATCTAAAATTTTTTGTTTTTTCAATATTTGAAGATTTCTCCACATGCTTGTTACTCTAATGTATCTACTATTTTACGTAGTTTTGCCTTTGATACCCCAATCAGATGCGACTACACTAAAGGGAATTGTTACGCCACTGAAAAATTAAAAAAAATATTATTTTCCGAATCAGCAATTGACTTGGAACAAAAAGTTACTCTTGCGTTTTTCCCATATAATCGAACTTTTCAAAACCTCTTATTTTCAATGGCCACATGGTCATATGCTATTTCAAAACCAGGATACAATGCATTGCATTCCTTGACAGAAATTAAAACTATTTTGCCATATAACTTTTTCCCTAAGCAGAACCGTTTTCGAGATACAGAGTGTCAAGATTTATTTTTTTTTAAATTAAACTTTAACACATTGTATCTTGAGGGAAAAACATTATAGGGCAAAGTAGGCCTAATTTCTATCGAGAAATGCGAAGCAAATATTTGTATCTTGTTTTTGAGATAACTTATGACCTTACCATAGGCTGTTGAACTTGAGAGATTTTGAAAAATCCAATTTTACTAGAAAACGGCACGTTCTATGGAAAAAACATAAGAGTAACCTTTTTTCTACAACAAGCATGTTTCATCTTGATATCTCATTTTGTTCTTGAAATATTGAAAAAACAAGAAATTTTAGATTGAATCTTGACACCCTGTATCTCGGAAACATTGCACTTAAAAAAAAGAGTTATTACCATTTTCAATTATTTTCTAAATAAGAAAGTAAGATCTTAAAGTGTCCAACTTTTAAATGATACTAATAATAAAAAAAATTAATTTGTTATTTCTAATGAAGGGATAAGCTGGTGTCATACCATACTATGCATTTGTGTGTACTCGATACAGTTGTAAAGATTTATTTTATAAGCATCGATTTATTATCTGATCTGATATAGCTAGAACTTAATCAGTTTTTGTCTTTTTCAAGGTAAAACATCAAAACAAAAACTATATACAGGGTGTCCCGGATAACGATGCCAATATGAATATTTATCACAAGGTTCTCTGTTTGAGAATATTAGTAACCTCTCTCTTTCTGAATAGTAAATAGTTTTCGAGATACAGTATGTTAAGTTTGTTGTTGTCTTCAAAACAAAACCATGGCAGAATGTCTACTACTTCATAAATCTTTCTAGTTGGTAATCTCATCAGAGGTAAAAACGTGTGAGGGTAATCAAAACTGAACATAATTTTTGAAACTATTGTTTAAGAAAATTCATATATTACTATAGGTTAGAATTCCACTAGGTAAAAATTACATATAACGTTTCTGATCCTCTATGTTTTTATCTCGACTAGTATTTCTCAAAAAAGATCTTATCCAACATCTGTTGGTCAAAATGCTTTGATAAGAGGTAAGAATACATTTTGGTATGGATGTTTTTATGTTGTCCAGAAATTGTCTCAAGCTTTTACAATGTTAAGTCAACGAATTTGTAATTCCTTTTAGTCTTTAGCCAATTGGCGTCTAGGTTTCCCTAACAATCGATAATTGTTGAATAGAAGAACTGACTCTTAAAATAATTGCAAAATTCTATTAAAGAAGATTTGAAAGTCAGCCAAGCCCAATCAATTTACGGTTTACCATTGGTTTTTTCAGTAAACACGTTAACCTCAAAGCTATTAAAACAACTCAGCATGAATCTAACAGCTTGCAGCTCTATTAGAATTTTAAATACCTACACTAGTTTTCGCTTCTAATCTTTACTGATCTAACTACCATTCAGACTTGTTGCTGATCTTGAAAAATATTTTTTAGTGTTTAGACAAATCCTTATCGAAATATCATATGTATAAATGCCATAATATTCGTGTCCGATTCCTTTCGACGATTGAAACAGGTCAGGTTCGATCGTTTAAGAAAAAATAAAGAATCCGAATAGCATGACTCAATAGAATAATTTGCAGAGTAGGCTCAAATTCCATATGTTGCAGAAGGCCTGTGTATTATTCAGAAAAATACTAATTGTGCATCATCCTTCCCACGCAGACAATTGAAAAACACAAATGAAAATACATCTTGTATTATAGCTTAATATTTTCTCACATTCATTGCTGATTATAACAATACAGCATTATGTGAAAATCTCAACTCAATAGTTTTGCATCATTCAATTATTTGTTGCAAAATGTCATCAAGCTCTGCGATTGACCCTGGTATAATTAACGAAATTCTCGATTTCAGAATTCTAATAACATAAAATTGAGCTTTCAATTTCTTAGGAATGAATATTGAGTTTATAACCATAAGATACTAGATCTGTCAAAAGGAACATCCTGTATATCTTGATATCTTCTTATTTCTTATTTAGTATTCGGACTTTGCAAACCAAATTTTCTGACTTTTCCAAGCTTCCCCATAACATTTTTCTGAAAATTTCATGTACCTATAGGCAAAAATTATTGACCAAAAGAATGCACTAAACTTCATCAAAATGTTACAGAATTGGAAATAAATTTCCAAATCCGAAGATTGCAACATCTATGAGAACAGTACGTTAACCCTCGTACTAATTTTCTAAATTTCTAATAAAGGTCGCAACGACTGTGTTTTTTCCAATAATAGTCTATTATGATTCAAATGGCGATGCGCAACCGCGATTTGTTTCATTGCTCAGAAATAATGTCGGTAAGTTTCGGGCGAAGTCACCAGTCTCATAACGACGTACGAACTCTGGTCGTGATTTGTATTGATGCCGTGCATAAGAAAAAGAAAATAAAATTACCTCAACGCTGATACTAAGTAAAAACTGTTTTGGGACTCATATTTTGCCCGCTATTATTCTAACTTTTGAAGAAATAATAGCTGTGTTCATAGAACTCAGCAATTCGCACCGAACATACTGCTATTTTGCGCTAAGTTCTCAGCAAGCTAATCATCACTGAAGCGCTGATTTAGTATTTATTTTTTTCTCGAGGATAGCTGACATCCCATTGTGAAAGTGAAAGTGACATTTTAAAATAATGGAAAGCTAAGAGCCGAATAGAGCTGAATTGCTAAGTCTATTGAGCGACATATTATACAAATTTCTAAGGTAATTAACTCAATTGTTTAAATTTAAAACACATGCATAGCTATTGACGATTGTCACAAGTGGGCTCCAAATTGGGATTATTATGTTTATTATGTTAATAGGGAAAACATTGCTTGTATCCAGCAGCAAACAAAAGTGGTCGTATTTTCATCATAAGCTTTCAGGACGGATGGCAAGACTCATTAGTGCAGCGTTTACTACTCTAACACTTTGAAAAGGCGCTTTTGCATTCTGTTGCCGCTTGTATTTGATGTTAGGTACAAGTTGTTGCGTCGAAATTGATGTTTATTTAGAGAAATCACCGTTACTAATAGCGCGTCATTATAATGACTACTTCTGGACTGTTTAGTTATGTCAAAAAAAAGTTCTTGATTGGTTGACATGTGAAGATCAACCAATCAGGAACATTTTCATTGGCAGCGCGTCATCAGGATTACTGCTATTGGACATGAGCGTCTTTTCTATTAACATTAATAAATGGAAGATTCACAATTGATGTTAACAAATGCGATAACGTGAACGTTAATAAAAATGTAACAGAGACTTGATATGAACTTATGCTTATGTCAGTTATTACGTCAACCACAATATTTTAACGTCATTCAAAAGCGTCATTTATGGGTTCGCGATTTTCCAGAATTTTTAGTCAGATTTAAACAGTCGACACCTTTGTCCAGGTAAATGATTTTTGTTAAGTTAGGTAGTGTCATAAAACTCGAGTTTTATGAAGAAAACTATACACAAGGTGTATCTAAATTTCTTCCCCAAAATATACGGTAACTTCAGGGAGAAAATTGATGATACTTGATGCAAAAGTCTTTCTTTAGGGTTAATTTGTTAAATAATTATGACGGTTCTTAAATAAGCTTTAAATCTCTCAAAAAAATTGTCTCAAGTCAAATGGCGTTAATTCTGTTAAGATGTCTTGGTGGGAAAACTCTTAGCTGAAATACATCTCACCTTTTCTTAATGTAACTTCTTTATTCTAAGTGTGTTAATCTGACATCATCTTGAATTTGCTATAATTTCTTAAAGAATTGACCCATTGCATCAAAAATCATCAATATGTCACCATACAATTTTGGGTAAGGGTTTAAATACATCTTGCATAATTATGGTAGATACCATAAGTGATAGTTGCAACAAGGTGTTTTAATTAGAAGAAATCCCTTGGTTAAAACACCAATAATCATTTTAAAGATTGAATACTCAATCCTACCTTTCCAAAGTTGTAAAAACAGAAGATATGAGTTTAGGTAAAGCCGGTTTTGCAACAAATAATTATCAAGTTTAGATCTTATAGTTTTATATTACTGTAATGAGCAATGAATAAAGAATAAAATACCAGTAATTTTATCAAGAGTTTTCCATTTTAGAAATGTTAGGCCATTGTGCTCTACACGCATAGGTTGCTGTTTTCAAACTTAGTTACAGATTATTTTCGGGCATCTGATTCTCATACACTTACTTGCTGTATCTATCGAGAGACTATCCTATGGAACTCGAACTCGCCACGGATCGCCCGCCTAGCAACCTCGCCCGAGTAAGAGGGCTGCCCGGGGCTTCCAAGGGAGCGGGGCTTCTGGCAACAATGGAGCTAGACGCCCTGTCCGACGTTGGGCCGTTCGTCACGTAGATACGTCTCGTTGCCGGCTTCTGAGACGTTGACTAGGTACCCTGACGAAGCAGCAATCCCGGACCGCTCGGGTTAGCTAGCGAAAGACGAGCGAAAAATGTCGGGAGAGAGCAACCGGGAAAGGAGAAGAGATGACGCAAACGGCGACAAGGTGAAAGTCGGTGGGTCGGAGGACTCGGGGGAAGGGACCGGAACGTTAACAGGGGATTTATAAAAACGTAGGCTTTTAAAGTATCAAATAGGCAAAGAAGCAGTACGGTAGAGCGACCCTCTATGGCTCGGTGCGACTTCTTTTATTAAATAAGTAAGATAGGGTCAGAGGGGATAGGGGTTGGCGGGCTTCCTTTTGACAAGCGGTTCCGAACCGCTTTGAGATGAACCAATCTCATTAAGCAAGTTTATTTCTAGCATGATTAATATATATATAGCATAGTAGAGAATGTAATGTCGAATGATGGAACGTTCTCTACGATGTACTACGTTATCCCAATTGGATTTCGTAATTTTCCAAATTTACCTGTATCTATCGAGTGCAGACGATACACTAGTGATAGTAAGGGCATCCCAGTTTAAAACGCTAAAAAAGAAAGAATCAGATGCGTTAGGCAAATTGTTACAATGGGCAACAGACGAAAAACTAAAATTTAACGCGAGTAAAACCGAGGCTTTATTTTTTGGTAAAAGTATAGGTCAGGAAAAACCAACTTTTCGTATGGGTGAAGATAGAATTCATTGCAAAGATAGTATTAAATATTTAGGTGTTTTAATAGATGATAGGTTATCTTGGAATAGCCATATAGAATATATTACGCAAAAAGGAAAATTATTAGCAAATAGATTAGGAGCTGCAGCTAAATTTCCGTGGGGCTTTAAGGGTAATTCTGCAGCTAGGATATACGAAGGGGCG
>VTPC01090180.1:767411-792101 GCA_011009095.1 Ignelater luminosus | reverse complement strand
CGTTTTATTTACAGTATGATTATTATATAGCATAGTAGAGAATGTAATATCGACGAATTAACGTATGATGGAACGTTCACTACGATGTAATGCGTTATCCTAATCGGATCTCGTATAATTTCTAAATTTACATGTATCTATCGAGTTTAATTATTTAATTCCTGAAACTCTGTAGTTACCACATAGGAATTCATCTTTATTTTTGGTTTTCTCATTGTGTACGCAATTTGCACAGAATTAATACATTTCTGGAATCAAGTATATAATAATTCATTCTGTGTCCAAATTTTCGGCATTTAATGCATACATTGGGAAATAACTTTGGGCTTAGTTCTTAGTTCAACCTAAATAATGAAACAATTTAATTCTTTCAAGTTTCTAGAATATTATCATCATTTCGATATCAAGTTCAGCAGTTCTCGTTTTTTAATCCTATAGCTTGACGATTTTAATCTGAATCTTCCAGAAGATATTGCCTAATAAAATTTGCTGAGTGTAAGTTATACTTAGTGGTGTTATTTTGTGTTTTTGCCATACTCTGTTACGCAGTTACGCTATTGTATCGTGAAGTTTTGAAAGCTGACTGCTTCCGTCGAACGCCTGCCTAAATCTCGTAAAGAAGATAATTTTATTAAATATTGTGTTACGAGATCACCCTGTGTTTAGGATTTCATATTATATCCGTTTCTATTAGTAGTACCAATAGAGGCTTTTAATTAAATTGATAAGCAATTGTTTGGATGAACAGAGAAAAGTTTTTTCCTAACCACCTTTATGTATTTGTCTTAATTGTGATCTGTTTAGAAAGATATAAAAACTTGTCGCATTAATGAAATTAAATAAATAAATATCGAATGTGGAATGAACGGGAATATCGTTTTGAGATACTTGACGTTTGAAAGTATGATAACAATTAAGTCTCACATTACTTTGAGAAAATCAAGTTAAACTCTAACTTTTTAACGTTGAAATGTATTGATATTGTGTGCATCGAAATAGTTTCATCATTCCAGAGACGCCCGGTATAATCAATAAAACTCTCAAGCAGTCCATTAAATGTCGTTAAATAAAATCGAATATAATCTCTCATCAATTGCTTTAATAGGTAGGTACACCTTTTATATAAACATTATACACAAATTATAAAAGGAAAAGGAACATTTTCCTTAATTCTAAATACATATTAGCCTTTTCAAGGAACTAATACATATATGATAGTCAAATTTGAAGGAGGATTATTATTTATTATTTTACAAATACAAAAATTGTGTTAGTGTTTTGACCACACTTTAAAATTGCTGTGTGCGTGTCTCAATCTTAATTTTCGTACACCTTAAATCTCTACTAGTAATAATTTATTTAATCCTAACAGGTAACTCATGAAATTTCAACAAAATTATAAATAATCAACAAAAAAGAAAATAAAAGAATACGATACCTAAGATTAATACGTTTCTTCTGCGGGAGAGGGTAGTTTATTGTTGTTTTCGGATCCTACGTAGAGTTGTACACCACTGTGATTTAGACATGTCGTGCAATCAATTGTAGGAGTTCTAACCGTCGGAGAAACTGACATGGTATTTCGAGATACAGATGAGCCATCTAAATGATTAAAAACTTATTAAAGTAAAAGCAATAAATAGTAAATAGTATTAGATTAACGACGGCTTAGCTGCAAAAATTAATTTGAAGTAGTACTTCAGTATTTACAGTCTAACGAATAATTGAAGGTGTGACTTTAACTTCGTGGCAAACTCATTAAGCGGATTTCCGTTAATTAACAAGGTGTAATCAAATTACATAAGTACACACTCCGCATGAATAGAGGTTGTATCCAGTTGATATACCAGTTACCATGGTTACAGCTAAATACTAGAGTTTTCGTTGTAGGCATAACGTCATTACAAATTTCAAAGGGGTTCTAATCATATACACAGAGTGTAAACTCAATACCAACCTGGTTCGATGAAAAAATGTCTGTGGAGGTCATGTCTGTATAAGAAATTGCTTCTTTCTGATCTATCTAATGAAAACCTGGAGAGATTCCATATTCTGTCGGTCAACGTCGAAACCGCTTCTTGATGAGGGCTTAAAGATATTTGTTCACCGGATCCTTCTGTAGTAGCGGGGGTAGTTTCCAAAGCTGCCTGCAAGGTTTAATATGCTTAAAATTAATTTATACATTTCTCTTTACATTAAATCGGAAAATTTAAATTTTTGTTTCTTTTTTTTCCAATTACTATAATGAATAACTGCAAAAGTGATATCATCAAATAGAAAACCTAGAAAAACAAGCACAATGGGTAATGTTCAGAATGTTGAAATTATACCGGGTGTCAACAAGACTTATTTTGTAGAATTAAAAAATTAGATTTAGAGGATGGCGGAAACTGACTCCCAGGAAAATCAGTTTGCAGGTAGACAGTAATAATACAGTTATCAAATACCATTATTGGATGTACGTTTCAATTGCCAACGCTTCTGGTTTAGGTGCAAAATTTCGGAATGCTTGATTTTTAACATTTTGTTCTCACAAAAAAGAATATTAAAAATATCTATCTAAAAATTCACAGAAAAGTAAAGCTAAGTTCTTCTGGCGACTTAAGCACTTACTACTATTACTCAATACGCTTGGAATATGCTATCTAATAAAACAACATTTCCATTGAGTTTAAATTAGACAAGTTACTCAAAGAGAATAATATCAGTAGATATAACTCAAAAAATAAGTCTAAACTAAGATAAATCAAGCTAGGACACAACTGCTGATTCAGCATGCAGGTGGCACACAAATGTTACTTTTGCTGACTAAGCATGCAGATGGCCAAGATTCTAGTATCCTGACTTTTACAAGATGAACTATAAACTAAACTTTTCTTGTCTTTAATTCCTTAGATCTAGAGGAAAGCAACTGCGGATTAGCTAAAAGATGAATGAGATCAATGCCAATACAAAAAAGGTCACAAGAAGACCATGAAGAAGTAATTGCAGTGATCTTCTAAAACAAAATGAATTAGATCTACATCTAAATTCAAATAATCCAGCCAAAGTGTTTGGGATGCCAAACTATTATCATACAGATTTTAGATAAGAGCATTGCAAACAATAAATTAGTATTGTCAGAGTAAGAATATAAAAGGAAAAACATGGAAGACAAAGTGTATTCATTAATGAAAAATGAACTCAAGGTTTAAATTAAAAAGTAAATTTGAAAGGGTTCGAGAACAAATTAAAAGAGTTGAAAATAAACACAAGAATAAAAATGGAAATTGGAAAGTCAAAAACTTACAGAAAGAAACTATTGTTGTGCTATAGGTGATCGAATCCTGACATTAACCCAAAAAAATTGATTTATGAGAGAAAACGAAAAAAGTTATCAAGGATCTGAAAGTCATGCCCAAAGAGGAAAATCAAGAAGAAACTGGAAAATCTGTAGACTGTCGAGGAAGATTTGAAAGAGTTCAGATTTAAATATTAGAAGAACTTAGTGAGGAATAGACAAAGCAGAGGAAACCACAGGTCTTAAAGGCTGACAAATGTAAGTTTGACACCAAATTTAGAGTCACTTTGACTATAAAATTTAGCATGAATCAAAAATATGGTTCTTCAACCACCATCACCTAGACCATTTTTCTAAACGTTTTCTTGAGCGTATTTACCTCAAGATCTTTTCTTTTTGGCCACACAAGTTGAAAAGTCTTTCAGTTTCCATATTGACTCTTTTCCATCGGAGATGAAGAAGCTAGTGGTTTTATCTTCGCGAACAGCAAAGAATCTTTGACAGTGGCAGTATGCCAAAAAATTGCCTAATATTGCTCGAAGTGACTAAATTTGTCCCCCGAGGCTTAATTGGCTTGAATAAAGGCAGATCTATGAACAAAATCTAACTTTTGAGCAGAAATCTAATCACACAATTTAGTTTGCGCTGTAAAAATATGCGACTGTGTTTTGTCGTTATACGAGTCAATGCGGCTCTCCGGGGGCAGGAAAGTTGGCTCATCGCTGCTTCAAATTCGCCAAACTAAACAACGATAGCAATCTTTGCCGTTCTGACTACGAAATATTTGCTATATATGGAATCTGCTATCTGTGCTGTACAATACACTATTAATGTAGAAATGAAAATGTCTTAACTAGAGAGTAGTTGTCAGTTATTCGAAATTTCCATGTACATATGTATTTAGTGGATGTTGCGTAACACTAATCTTATGTAATTAAAATAATTATTACAAACATTTATTGCGAAAGTTTATCTACTTATAAATCTAGCCCTGATAACACCAAGATAATTCCGTAAACGTATACTATATAATCGGCTTTACGCATTTAATTACTTAATGTAACATCAAATATTGAAATTCAGACTTCGCCTTTGGCTATAATATGCATTAGCAACGGAAAATAAACTTCCACCTGTAATAACTATCTTTATACTTCTTTGATAGGTATCAAATGAAATTAAATTCAGGATTTATATTTTTCAGCACGTTCGATACATAGTTGAGAAAAATACTGCAATATACAATTTCAGCATTTTGATTTTATATTTGTATAAAAACCTTAATGAGGTCATTGTACCGTGCAGATGTATATATGAATGATGCTTGCCTAAGCAATTAATATTTTCATATTTTACGAAACCACTTTTGGAAACTTACATAAGCTTTGAACATGAAATTAGAATATAGAGCACTCTAAGGTAAATTCTGTCTTTTGTGTATTTCCTGAAGCATCCAAAATAGTTTTTTGAAAGACTCAACAATCTTTGATGAGATATCTTTAACGTGTTTGTTATAACTATAACATCTTTTTACTGACTCAAAGTACACAGTTTGAATTATTTTTTACTGACTTCTGCGTATCGCCAAAACCATGTGCTCCGTAAAAATCCAAAATTTAGAGCCTCACATATAAAAATCTCAAAACATAGATTTAAATATTGGCAAAACCTTTAGAACAACTAAAAGTGTCTGAGAAATAGTTTAGTAAATTTATTTTTAGTGTTATACATCTAGAAAGTTTTATATCTCGTGTGGTATTCGAACTTCCATTTCTGGTAGTACAATAAATTCTGATTGCTCTGCACTTGAACCAGCGGAATCCTACCTCGAGCGAAGCAAAAGTTTCTATTTGTACCTTTCGTGTGTTATAACTTATAAGCTGTTGTGACAAATAAATAAATTTCTGGATACTTTAGTTGCTTTTATATAACTTTCTTTCTTCTTGTGCCTGTTTTCAGCTGTTTGCGCAAAGAAGTTGGTTGTTTTACAATATAAGATTTTATTATTGTAGTTTCATCGGCATTTACTCGTCTACTGTATTTCAGTCTGTGATCAAAAGCCTAGTCATCATCTGTGGTATGCGAGGTTTGCTTTAGGAAATTCAACGAGTTTAAAGTAAATCACTACGATGTGAAGCAAACTTTCCGTTAAATCATTTCAAACACAAAAGGCAGCATTTTGGACCTTTTTTTATTAAACTTATAAGTCTAACTTAAAGAGAGAAGCTAAGGAAAAATCGTGTTGGCGATGAAATTTTTGCATTTTTAGACCAAATATGACATATGGGATCTGGTTTGGATAACATTGCACACATGATAGAAAAGCAAAATACGATTTCCATAATTGAACTAACATGAAATGTAAGCTTCTATTTTCATCAGAAACTAGTTTGAAGCGTCTATTGAAACATTAAAATATTGTGTTCATTACTAGAGAAAATTCTCATGGTGTGAAGAATTATTAATGGAACTCCTCAATCCATGAACCACTGTCACACAATAGACTTCAATAACTTAATGTTTTCGCTGCGATTCAAAAGACTTGATGCAGGATTTCTTAGTGTTAATGAAATATGGATGTACCACTATACCCCTGAAACAAGGGAACAATTGAAACACTACGATTCCCTTCTCCATTAAAAAAGGCCAAAACTGTTACATCGGCTGATATAATTCCCACTGTGTTTTGGGATTCGCCCAAAACAATTTTTCATCATAGGTAGATACTACGTTGCATTATTGGATTGCCTAAAAGAAGAAATCCGTCGAAAACGTCACACATCTTGAAGAAAAAGGTGCTGTTTCATGAAGACAATGCGTCTTTTTACCAGCCGACACTTTTAATGGCAAAAATTCACTAATTAGGCTTCGAATTAATTTTGGGCACCATCCTTAACCTGATCTAGCTCCCAGAGACTTTTTTTTAAACTTAGAAAAATGGTTTAGAGAAAAAAGCTTTCGATGTCGTTTGGAGCATTATTGAGCCAAGTGCATTGAGTTCAAGGAAAAATAAAGTTAATTTAAATTCAAAAGAACGTTTATTGTTTACCAGACCGAGAAAACTCGACCCGTACTTACATACACCTTCACCATTCAAATTAAAAACAAACATTTGAATGTTGAAGTGAAAACGTTTGCGAAACGTGAATCTAAAGTGGCTCCTAAAAGCCACAGTTTTCTTCAATTTTCCCGACAAAAATTTATAAGGGGTCGTGGAGTATGCTTCTATAGAAAGTTGTTGCATAGCTACCAATCAGTGGCACTATTGTTTCAGAGAGTGTCATAAACTTGTACCAGCCAATACATGCGATCGCCCCTAAATATGAAAACATATGAACTGCTTATGTTCCAAAGTTTGACTTGTCGTCTAACAAATGCATTTATGTGTGTTGCAAAATATTACTATAGCAAATAGTAATGAATGCAACTTTTTAGTGCATTTACATAATTTTCCAAAAGAATTTTAATCACGTCATACTTTAAAGTTTCGAATTCATCAAAATCGGATGACTTTACTAAATACCATCTAATACAATCTCTGATTTAATGCTAGGTTCATGTACTGACCACATGAGCATATCTCAGCGGCAATTATTAGAGTACTACATTGTTACACCGATAAGTAACAGCGAGAAATTCAGAAACGTAGTTACTTAATTTCATTCATCGCAAGACAATTATTATCCGAGTTCATTTATGAATATAAATCTAATGGACTACTCCAAAAATGAACACACTATATTTCAACAAAAAAGAGGCATCCTGGCTTTTCTATTAGAACACGATCTTGGTAGTAGACCCTCTAAATGTTTTTCTCAGAGCTGTGAAAGATCAAAAACGGAAGATTCGCGTTCTAAAACTGAAACTTGTGAACAACTCTAAAATGAAGCTGAGAGCTGACGAACAGTCAAAAGCTGCAAAAGTATTACAGAATGTTTTGGTCACAGAAAAAGTTACTGCTTCTACAAAACCATTCCATAGTCACTTAGTCAGTATACACTAGATGAGGCCTTGGCACTTGTTGCTGTTAAACTCACCAGATTTCAATATCCGCAACTGCAATATCATGAAGTAGTGACCGCAGCAAGAAAGTATGTTTATTAATGAGTCATCAGTGGAAGTACCTTTGCAAGAGTTATCGGACCGTATAGCAAATAGAAGTTTCCAGACATTTGTAACTTCTTTGCTTTTTGAAAATTAACTCGAAATGGGGTTGCGATGAAACGTCTAGTCAGGCAGAGTACAGAGAATTTTATTATTCCAAGACGATGCTTCTTTATATCAATTGTTCCAATAGAGCATCTACAGCATCTTTTTCTAGAAACTGCAGACCATTAAAACTTTTTTGTTGCTAAAGAGAAATACCGTAAGAAAAATCTTCCATAATTACGAAGAGTCTGCTACAGTTTCTATTAATGAACACAGCAGTAGCATTTTGTTAAGTATTATTCATGGTGTTCCATGTTTACAATATTACATAAAGTATTATTTGTGAAAATTCTCCCGAATTCAAAATATGGAGGATTTTCTCAGATCAAAAAATCAAAGGAAAAGCGCACTAGCAGGAGAATATCAAAAGGAACTACAAGCGCTTGTAATTGTTTTTATCTATCAGTCTGAAATTCCATTGCTAATAATTGTTTACAAGGTTTTGGCCAAGATTTTAGAAATTCCACGTTGTTTTAAATCGACATAGTTTGGCTTTCTCGTTTCAGAATAGAAAAAATTTTTCGTATTCTTGGAAAAAAATCAGAAAAATGGAAGAAGATGATTACCTACCACTTTTGTAAGTGCCATCTCTCCCCCCCAAAAAAAACTATTTACTATTCCGAATTTCTTTACAATTCTTTTAAGACATCAAGAGCAAACGCAAGCGAGCGGTGCAAGAATCTGTCGAAGTTTCACAGAAGCTCTAAACCACTCACGGAAATTCAGTTTGCGAAAGATTTTTCTGATAGATCTAAAATCCATTTTCTGACTTCCATTTTCGAACGAACACGGTAGGGGGATGCCTTGCAAAAAAAGTGTGGTTACTTTTCCACTTTGGGGGAGGGGAAGCAGCGAAAATTGTTTTTACAAGTTGAGCTTTTCGCTGCTGGGAATTCCCTATCGAATTGTAAGGAAATCTTGGTAACAGGCAGCGGACTTTGATAAAGTTCAGAGTTCCCTAATCAGTGATTAATGAAAAGACGCTTCTACAGGGATGCGGTGACCAAAAGCTTGATTGCATTTGATCCGATTTGAAGGGAATAAATGATGTCAATTGTCCCCTTTAGTTTAGAAGTCTCTTTGTGTTAATTGATTTCAAATTTATGAAACAAAAAATAAACAATAGGAAATTTAAATTTAGTAATTAGGAGAAAGCTTATTATCCCGTTAAAATTATTTAATCAATATAAATAAAATTTTAAATTTGTATGTACAAATTCTTAAAATTGTTAAATTTTGTTCTCGGATATTATATTAGTTAGAATGATGAACTTAGGAAAATAATAATAATAATGAAATTAAGATAGTAACACTTCTAGAACCATATAACTTATTGACCTGGACTCTGGACCTGCGATGCGAGATTAAATGACGCTGGTTAGAGTCCTGTCCAAGTTATAAATTTTTCAACAAGATTTAACAATTAGAAAAATTGTACATTAGTTTAAATAACTTTTTAAGGGGTCCCCTATTTTAATTTTGTGTCTTAATTTAAAAGTCGCATGATTAGCTGATTTTATCTTTTTAGTTTAGCTTAAAGTGTGCCATGAAATTAAAAAGAATTGTATTTTGGATTTAATTAATTTTAATCTTTCGCCAACGTGGTTTTATCGTGATTGTGGACATCATTAAATAAAATTCATATATTTTAACACATTCTATGTTATCTCTGAAAACACATGAAAAATCACAGGCACGTACAATTGTTGGGGTTAGTAAGCGATAATAACAGGAAACCGTTACGAAGATGTTTAATAATGGATTATCTGACACGCGAATCAAACAATTTCATCATATTATGAACAATATATTACGGTCATTCTACAGGTATTTTTATTTGTTCCTTTTCAGCGCTATACATACAGAATAATTTTCGAAATGAATTTCTATAGCATGTGTATTTTATGTAAAACGAAATAAAATCTACTTGTGTAATAAAATCAGAGATAATCGACAAAAATGTATCACGGAAACCCTTATTTTATTGCTTATCGTTTTTTATACACACGTTTTTCCAGTTTTAATCGAGATATTTTAAAATTACAGTAAGCTAGCTATCCACTTTGGCAATTACGCTTTTATTACGGACTCTACTATGGTAAGCTTTTCATAATAAAATGAAACAAATTATTTTGTGTTTCTGAGAATTTAAATCATTTTATTATTTATAATCGTATTATTATAGAAATAACGGCGCAGTTCAATTACATAATCACATTTAAATGTATAAAAAACGAATGCGTATTACAACTGCGAAATACTCCTAACTTTATTCACCGTAGTTGCTGTAGCATAGTTAATTCAATGTGACATTTTAAAATGGAATGGGCTATTTTTTAAATTACTCTAGGAAATCACTGCACGGAAATGCAAAACCAAGACCTGAAACACTCACACTTTACATTTTAAGATCTTTTACGCAACTAACATACATTCCGACGTATTTTCACAGGTGTGCTCTTTTTAATTGTGTAATTTAGATCAATTTTAAACAATTTACTATTTAAAAAAATGAGGTTACGTAAACTATTTATAATATGGTATACACTTTAACGCGATGAAAAATAAAACCAATTCATCTTCACGTCCTTTATTTTATTCTTTTTTGTATACAGAAGGCTTTGGTTAGCTGAGTAGCAGCTATAATACAATATTTTTAATCCCCGATGACTGCACCCCTAGGGAGGTGTCTTCGTGCTTCCCTGCTCACTAACCGTGTATGAGCCCTTGACTAACAGAATTACACCTATTTACAAGACACGTTTTTTAACAACCTTCTAAGTATCCTAGGAGAAAAGAATACTTTGCATAATAGTTGAGAATTTTTTACGTTTTAATTAATTTACGTTTTCCTTTTTTTTAAAAGGTTTCTTGGTCAGGCTAACTAGTGAAAGATCTTAAGATTAAAATGTCTTTCTTTAACTTCAAGAATAATAAATTAATGAAACTTGCTATTTAAATTTAAGCATCCACACAAATCAAATATTTATCAGAAATACAGGGCGTCCCAGAAATACATACAAAGCTTTAAGTGGCCCTATCCGCTGCTGACGCGAACTCGGAACGCCGACATTTTAAATGGTTCATTCAAAACAACTAATTATTAATGATTACTGGACCTTTATAAGACAAACAGATGGGTTCTCTCAATACCGAATTTAGAAAGAAAGCCTAAGAATTTTATCTTGTTTACAAGAAGGCCCAAAAACATTTTTTAATAAAAAGAACTAACTCTAAGTTTATCACCTTGATGCCAATTGTGCGTCTAAATGCTAAGGTATGAAGTAGCCAGGATCTTCTTTTTCTCGATAATTTCGGAATAATTATCAAGAAAGGTTATCACAATAATGGTCTAGGGTGCCGAGAGAATTTCGACATCTAAAGACTTTTTGACTTTTGATCTTGAATTTGAACTCTAGCGTCTGCTGATTGTCTACACTATTTTCAAAGATTGAGAAAATCTTAGAGAGGCTAAAAATTTTCTTCCACCGAAGACGTCATTTCTTAAACTGAATATTACTGCTGTTGCAAACACTATCATTATTTGTGGAAACAAAGATTATATTAAGACAAGTTCTATCAAAATTGATAACCCAATAAAAGTTATGGTATCTGAAATCATTTACTTTTTTACTTTATCAAAGTCCTGTACCATGTACTGATATTTAATGCAAAAATGCTGTTCTGCTGCAAAGGTATTTTGATACCTAATCTTTAAGCATAGCTATAGCAACTATAATCATGTCATATCTATGAAGCAGCTCAACACAAGATAAGAAGCATTGAAATCGAATTGATACAAATCAATATGAAGCCAAACAATGAAAATCCAAGGACTAATATAAAAAGAATCAAGTAGTGTAGACGTATCAAGATTTTGACAAATATTTTAATTAATTGAAAAACCAAATACGGTATAAATATCTAAAAAAGAGCAAATTAGCAGAGACTCTTTTTACTCATTACTAAATACCAAGTTGCGACGTCTAACGCAGCGAAGTGAAGTCGTGGCTCTTTATACAATACAGTGATAACAAAAAAGTGCGTTAGGAGATTGTTGATCCCTGCTCATAAGATCACTAAATAGCTCAAGTAGCATACATAGACGTGTAAATCAATGTATGACTTCTCAGTATTGATTTCTTGAACACTCGGATCAGCGAGTTCAGATTAGAGTCGATATGATAACTCAGTATGCTGAGTGTTCAATGTGATAATGATAATTGTCTTACATGGCATTCTTCCACAAAAAAAATGGCAAGCATTCTTCTTTTGATCGACCACAATTGTTTGCCGATGGCTAAAATAATCTTCACTGTCAAACACTTACATTTATAAATAAAATAGAAAATGTCTCAGTTGATCGTTCGCGTCTAAATTCTGACATTATCTCTGTCTAAATAGGTTTATTCTGATTATTTTATCCCTATTTCTATTCCTTGTTCTATACCGGCCCGAACAAAAGATAATAATGGTTATATTGGGAGTCCTAGTTACTCCACATCGATATTACTTCAATTTCGAACAAGTTCATTCTGAAAAACAGAAGCTGAGCGAAACGTTCTCCTTTTTATGGTTCCAACTTCAATTGGACTTTCGATACCCTCCTCCTGTGCTCTTGTTTTACTTGGTAGAACAGCATCTGTATTTTCTTACATCTTTAATTTCCAGAGTTTTTGACAGAAGTTAGGTTATTCAAACGCATCTTTAAAGTTTTATGTTGTCTTGTTACATCAACTGACTGTAATGGTGCATAATTCTAACGTGTTATAGTTTTTTTCCGCTTAATTTACGAGACTTCGTAGTTAACTTAGGTAATATACCTCCGAGTTTTATAGTAGGTGTTGTATTATTAACATACAGGTTACAAACAAAGCTGACAAACAACTGAAACTAACATTAAATGTACCATGCATCATCCTGTTTACCATACAAAGGCGCCTAGAGAAACTCTGTCATAGGCTAGCGCCTGCCCTGATCTAAACTTACTTCTATGTATCGAATGGCATGACGTATTTACGAATTAATAATCTGTTGGTTGTTTAGTGTCTAGAGTAGATTCCCAGCGTTTTTCTCAGAATCTTCAGCGCTTTTACCAGAATATCCAGACATTTAATAACATTACTTTTTGTACAATCAGGATTGTTAAAGATTTCTTTACGTTTTGAATTTCATGATGAGGAACTTCGTTAGAACAAAGCATGAGAAATCAGAATGTTTGAAAACCACAAAGGAAGTAAGACAGGGGTGTATTCTAAGCACACTCCTATTCACAATAGTCCTAGATGGCACAATATAAAGTTGGATACTGGGCCATAAACAAGGTAAAGATATCGGCAATAGAGTACGCCGACGATATAGTACCCATCGCAAGGAACGAAAAGGTGATGAACGAAAACCTGAAAATATTAGATAAAAGTCTAGAAGCGATGCACATGAACATAAGCCCGGAGAAAACAAAGACAATGATAATAAGTAGCTCAAGGAAGCAACACCGAATAAATCTGAAGGGTACAAGACTAGAACAAGTGCATAGTTTTAAATACTTTGGCACCATATTAGAAGCAAACGGAAATCTGGACGAAGAAATCAAGACAAAAACCGAAAAAACAGGTAGACTCGTTAACAACATAAAGAGCACATTAACAAACGAAGGCACAGATATTTAAAAAAATAGTAACCCCAATCTTTACCTACGGATCTGAAGCATGGACAGTGACAAAGAACCAAAAAGGAAAAATTCAAAGCGCAGAGATGAGATTCCTTAGAAAAATAGAGGAAAAACGAGATTAGATAGAACAAGAGACACTGTGTTCAGAGAAAAACTACAGACGGAACCAGTGCAAAACAAAATAGAGGAAGGGCAATTAAGATGGCTAGGACATGTTATGAGAATGGAGGAGAATAGGTCAGTAAGAAGAGTGTATGAAGCCAGAACAGCCAGGAAGAAAAAACAAAGAACACGAGTGACATGGGTAGAAGAAGTCAGGGAAGCGGCAGAAAGGAGAGACATCAAGTGGAACGTTGTTCGCAGACGATCACTGGACGGAAAAACTTGGAGGGAAGTAGTGAAGAGAAATCCGAGACCGTAGCTTAACTCTACACCGCCTAACACTCGCAATTGTAAAAAGACTTTAGGATTCAGTAAGTAAGTATGAAAACCCATATCTGTAAGTTCCTAAATTCAGTTTGAGGCTTTACAAGTTTGTGAGTTCGGGATTATTAAAGATTTCTTTACGTTTTGAATTTCATGACGTAATTTGTAATTTTTAGCTGATAATTCTTTGGAAGTTCAAGACTGTTAGTACTGTGATGAGAAAAGAGTCAATGCCTGTGTGATTTTGGTTTTTTGATTATTTAGTACCTTTGAGTGTTCAGAGTGAATTTTCAGCATTTTTCTCAGAATATTCAGGCATGAAAACCTATAGTATATGTTAAATCCTCAAAGAAAGTGCAAGTGAGGCAACTGAATAGGCGTTGCACAGTGCTGAATAAGACCATGCACCACCCTGTTTACTACATGAAGACGCCTTAAGAAATTCTACCATGGGCGCCAAATGCCTTTTCAGTAACAGAAAAGAAAAACCGTTTCCAAAATGGTTCTTTTGATAGATGTACGGCAATATTTTATTTTGAGTAAATATTGATCTAGGATACCCTGTATAACAAAATAGATTTTGTAATACAACGTGCCTTAGATTGTATTATGCGTCATTTCTAAATGGAGGCAGTGGGGGCTACAGACTTTCCACCCTATGGTTGTGACATACTGGAAGTACGCAAGCGTCTCCAGGTTCAACTTGATGATAGTGGTCGGTGACGATGACGGTGATTCCTTAGTATGACGGTTGAAGAAGACGGTATTGCAGAAGCAATATAGTTAATTCATTTACTGCAATAATGTTTCACGTTAAAATTAAATGTTTTTACATTTTAAGTCTTCATCACTGATATGTTCCTCAGAAACAGGAAGATAATCAAACTTGATCATCTTGTGTTTCGAAAAATTTTTGACTTTTGGAAGATGGTCTGTAGGGACTATTAGTAATACTCTTGGATAGAACCTGACTTGATAAACAAATTTAAGTATAAAACTGAAAGAGTCGATAGTAACATTTTATTTAATGTTTATGTTTTCGACAATGGGCGTTTTATAGAGGAGGACAATCAGAGAGCAGACCCAAAGAGTTCCATTGTTTTTTTTTTAATTAAATAGGCAACTTCGTGTTTGTCCACCCTCATTTGTGGTTTTTCATTTTAAATTAAAATCTTGAGCTAGCGTCCTTTCAACACTTTAAAACAAACCTCTAAATAGGGCTTAGTAATACGAGGGTGGTCTGAAAAGTTTCCGACCTCAACGTGAAGATGGCAGCACTCGTAAATAAAAGCTACTGAATTTCGTTGTTCATCCGTTGACAGTTACTCACCAAAGTTTCAGCCATTTTGGACGTGCAGTTGATGTGAGTTTTTTTGTGAAAATGGACAAAATCGAGTATCGAGCTGTCATTAAATATTTGTTTTTGGAAGGCAATACGCCTTCGCAAATAAAAGATGAGTTGGATTCTGTGTATGGGGACTCTGCACCATCATTTACCACAGTGAAATTTTGGGCTGCTGAATTTAAACGTGGCCGTAAGAGCTTGGGAGACGATGAACGTTCGGGACGTCCAAAAACTGCAATTACCGACGAAAACATCGCCAAAGCTCACCAAATGGTGCTAGACGACCGCCGAATTAAAGTGAGAGAGATAGCAGAGGTTATGAACATGTCAAAAGAACGTGTTTGTCACATATTAAATCAACATTTAGGCATGAGAAAGCTGTCCGCGCGTTGGGTGCCGCGTTTGCTCACGTTAGACCAAAAACGTGTTCGAATGAATATTTCCAACGCTCTTTTGGCGCAGTTTAGGCGAAATAAATTCCAGTCTTGGCGCCGGTTAATTACTGTAGATGAAACTTGGATACACCATTATACGCCCGAAACACAATACAGTCCAAACAGTGGACTGCAAAGGGGGAACCGGCTCCAAAAAAAGCAAAAACTGTTTTTTCGGCTGGGAAAGTGATGGCGACTGTTTTTTGGGATAGTCATGGAGTTATTTTAATCGATTATCTTCAAAAAGGAAAAACCATTACAGGAGCATACTATGCATCATTACTTGACAAGCTGAAGGCAGAACTTGCGAAAAAACGGCCACATTTGCAGAAAAAGAAAATCCTGTATCACCAAGACAACGTACCGTCTCACACCTCAGCGGTTGCCATGGCGAAAATCCACGAATTACGGTTTGAACTGCTTGACCATCCGCCTTACTCACCAGATCTAGTCCCAAGCGACTTCTTTTTGTTCCCTCATCTAAAAATTGGGCTCGGAGGACAAAAATTTTCGTCAAATGAAGAGGCAATCCCCTTCGTGAACAATTATTTTGCAGAGAAAAATGCCGAGTACTATTTGGACGGGTTACAGAGATGGGAGCATCGCTGGGAGAAGTGTGTAGAGTTACAAGGAGACTATGTTGAAAAATAAAAAAAAAATTTCAGAAAAAATGTCTTGTATCTTTGTTAGGTCGGAAACTCTTCAGACCACCCTCGTAGTATAAAAAAACTACAGATTCTATTTATGTAAATGTCTAATTTACAATTAATAATTACAAGCACGAGCATAACTATTTATGACAGTTAATTTTTCAGTATTTTGAATATTGTCCAACTTCTGTTATAATTGGCCACTGTGCGGTAGTTTAAAAAATCAAAAATCCGCACTGTAGTGCAAAATTATAACTTTAATGAACAATCTGAAGAATGTTCTCCTGTATCAACATTAATCAAACAAAATTTCAATTTTAATTCTATTAAGTTGTAATTGCGCCCTAAACATCCTTAACGAACCCGAACAAATTTTCCGAACATTTGAAGAACTCAAATCTCGTACCAGTTAACTTTATTAAGATTGGTTTTGTTTATTGTTATAATAAAAGGCAAGAAGTTAATGACAAAATTGATTTTAAATTCAAAATAAACTGAATATAAGGTCCGAATAAAATTTTAATTTAACTAAGGTTGATAGTAGCAAGGGAGCGTTTTAGCGTCGCTATTCGAGGGATAAATAAGAATATAAGGAAATACGTAAATCTGAAGACTTGCAGCACCGAAGAAGAAATGTAATACACCATTAGTTGCGACACTAATAAAATAAATACACATTCCAAGTTAAACGAGTTCTTATTCCGATGGGACATCGTAGCGCTAAGCAAGCGGACAAATGCGTCCCGCTGGTAACATAGAAATACTCGATACCAACGCTGATTTTGTAGATGATTGCTTTTTTATATCACTAAACAAGACACGTACAGATACAAGATAACAGGGTCATTTCGAACGACGTTAACTGTTTGTCTTGGCTCGTTTCCTTTAAAAATAATGTCGGTTGACTTTCCAGAGTTCGTGTGGTACTTTAGAAATGTTTCTTATAAAACTAAAATGCACCGAAAAGTTTTACCAATAGCTAGTTCTTTTCAAGTCGTATAAGAAACGATTAGAACATTACGTGTTTGAATTTCGTTCCTATATAGTGGAAAGCAAAGTAAACTACCTGGTTTTACTTTTAATACGAACAAAAATGTATTAAGAGATTTCTTTCCCATGCTTGATGAACGTATTGTCAGCAAACTTTATTGAATTATTTTTAAAAACATTTTTGCAGGATCATAACGATACATCTTCAGATTCTAAAAATTATAGTACTAGTAGTAGTATACAACATATACAATGAGAATTCAGGTATACAGTGTTTCCTTTAGCAGGTACACTAAAGGGACGAATTTCTTGAGAGCTAGATATCTCTGTAATGAAGTTTTAGATAATTTAGAAAAAAAAGAATTTTCTGTTTCTCTACAAAGATCAGCTTAGATATAATTTTTCTAATAAGACGCCTACTTGACTTTGGTACCATGGAATGGATGTATACATATAGTTATCCTCTTGTCTTTGGAAATCATCTGCTCAAACTTTGGCCAGCCTGTTTTAAAAACGCTTTGGTTAATAGAATTTTTCTGTATCAAACGCTTTTTTTCCAAACCACCCCATAGGAATCCACTGTGCGTTTTCATTCTTGCATGGTGGAAAGCAAAGTATTTAGAGCAACGATTCTATTTCATGGTACAATAATGACAATAAAAGAATGTTGACGAGATGTGTAATTAAGGTACTTTATATCACTGTGATGGGCCATGATGCAATGAGCAGTTCGTTTCCTTCACTGTGATAGGTTATGATGATAATATTTTGCATTATTGCCATGAAACCTATTCAATGCACCGTATAAATTTACACTTTTGACATGAAAGTTTAAAGATTGCATAAAGATTACTGCATTTTCCAAAAACTTTGAAGGCCTGAATGTAAAAGAAGTCAGTTGCTCCAACTATGTATGATAAAAGAGAAAGATTCTCTACTTTCTAAGCGGATGGCTTATAAAGTTACGCATATTCGAATTTCACCATTGATACAGTTCTGCTAAATTTCAATCCTCATATATAGTCACTTCTATTTTCCAAAGTAGGTCTGACAAATGCAAATTCTCGTTTTTATAACTTTTGAAGATTATTATTGAGTTCATTTTTATTTATACGCTTCAAGTTAAATTTTGTCTTAGTACAAAGAAACAGTTCGGAAAAAAGTAGGCAGTGTCAATTCTAGAACATGTCATCTTTGTTAGATCCTTAGATAGCCGTCTTTTTTTGTAATCCTATTTTATTTGCAATCTATAATACATACATACAATAAGCAAATCATGAAAGGAAATCTACTGATTGTTTCCAAAAGAACAATATTAATAAAAACTAATCGGGTTTTATGCTTGGGATAATAAAACAAGATAACTTAAAACCTAGTGACTAAATCATAAGGAGTACGGCTATTAGGAAGTTTGTTAGGGTGGGTTCTTAGTCTGTTTTTATATTTAACACTGTAGTCGTTTATTTTATATTTCACTGTTTTTATTTGAAGGTCACGTGGGATAATATGATCAGCAACAAATCGTGGAGCATCAAAGATCATGGAATCATACGTTTGAGATTGAGGCAGATTCCCACAATTGGATGCCACATGTCCAAAAGGGCTTAAGTATGGCTTTATAGGCTAGAACTTTGTTGTTTATTGATAATTGGGATATTCTATCTATTAACCAGTACAGAGTTCGGAATTTAACGCCTAGTTGTTTTCTTTTATTAAAGATGAGTTTTCTCCAAGTCAGACGTCTATTCAGATACAGCCTAGATTTTTGACTTCTTTTTTTTTGTGGCAGCGGGTGATTATTTAAGGTCACTGGTGAGCAGGTGTCTCTTCTGTTCGTGAAGATTGATTCGCCATCTCTAGAGCAACTCTTCTATTTTACAATGGTGATTCTGAAGTATCTATGAGGCTCTAATAGGATCTTGGTGCGATACCGAAATTGCGGTATCATCCACAAATGTAACCGCCATGCTGAAGTTACTCATTGGTAGGCCTTGAGAAACACCCGAGCTAATTTTACGAAGTGAGGTTTGCTTATCATGGCATTTTACAAGAAAGTAATGATTATGAAGATAGGATTTGAGGATAAGAAAGTAATTGAGAGGGAATGTCTTTCTGATTTCATATAGGAGACCAGAGTGCCAAACCTTATCGAATGCTTGTGTTATATCAAGGAATGCAGAGGAACAAGATTTTTTGTCTTGTAGATCTTGGGAAAGTTTCTGGGCAATACGATGTATTTGTTCTATTGTTGCATGCTCTTGTCTGATAAAAGAGGAAGAGAAGCCTATAAGATTTTATATCTTCCATCGGTTTTTTCGGCTTCAGGATGAGATCAATTACTGCTACTTTCCACTGCGAAGGAAAGTGACCTGTCAGCAGAATGCTAGTAAATATTGTTGTCAAGAGCCTCTTGGTTTCATAAGGCAATTCATTTAGTATCTTGGTAGTAATGAGATCGTATCCTGGGAATTTTTTAAGATTTAATTTTGTATTAATGAATTTAGTAACATGACCAACAGTGAATTGGTTTATCTGTTCTGGAAGTAGTTTGCCAAGCGCATTCTTGTATGGATTTTGTTAGGTATTTAACTACATCATCTATCTCTTCTTCTGTTTTGAGTGACACATGAAGGTCCAGTTCGCTGTAGAGCAACTTGCGAAACATGTCCCAATTGGTGATTCTGTTGGTTATAGTAGGAAGTTTATTTTGTATAAGAACTTCCGTACACAATGATTTATTTGAGTTTAAAATTTCGAATTGGTCTAAAAATCCAAAATTGTAAGTTGTTCAATTAAAATGACTTTTCTAAAGAGGTTAAAACATAATCTAAAAAAATTTTCAAAAACAGGCAGTAAATGATCAAGACATCCATGCCTAAAATGTGCTAACAAATTATTTGGTTCTCTATTTTTTTCTAAGAACTTCTGATTTTGAATATTTCAATTTCATTTTTTTTTATAGGAATAACTTTTACTCATAGATCTTTATAACAGAGACGAATTAGATTATTTCAAGATCTTTAAGGTGAATTCACTTTAATAGATCTTTTTGAATTTGTTATCGTCTTGATTCCGCGAAATTCCCGTATTTTCTTACATACTTTGGTAATCACAGTATAAAAAGTCATAGTGATTGACTGATTAACGAATGGCAACGTTATTGAGAAAATGAGAAACTTAAAATTTTTGCTTATAGCAGAAAAACAAAAAAATCTGCCCGGTCCAATTCACCAATGAATTTATCTTGCAAAATTAAGACAGTATAGTTCTATCTCTAATAATAATGAAGATACCAGGAATACATCGAAAATAGGACATGCAGTTAGAAAAAGAAATGTCTAAAGAAAATTTAGAATTTTTGATTCGACTCTTCTTTATGATTCACACAAAAAGCATATAACTCGAAAAGGGTAGTGGCTCGGGTTCTGAATTACTGAAAGGTTAGGTTTTCTTTTAAAATACTAACTAGGGTGAGTTATTGACGTGCGAAAAATTGTGAAACCGTGTTAGTGGTTGTGTTTTATAAAATTTGTATAAACAACTGTGTTAGCTGATTTTCTTGTGGTAACAATTTTATATTTTTACTTTCTTCCTTCTAAATTAATTTATTTTCTGATTCCGAAGATTTTTAGAGTCCAGTCCAGTTAAGTCAGTGTGTTATGATTTTACTATGATATTTTTCATTCAATACTTTAGTAAAAACAAGTCGAAGCGAAAAACGCAATAGTTGAGGCACAATTTTGCAATGGAATGAAATTTCATTTACTATGTGGAAATATTTCATATAATAATCTGTCGAACGTTACTGGATATCGGTTCACAATCTAACTTTGTGACAGTAACCCAAGCAATTGGCACACTCCTTAATCTCATTTTAAAAACACCTGAGCAAGCAAAAAACATAAAAAGTAGTTTTCGAGGTTCTAAGTTCTAAGAAAAATTGTTTACAGTCTATCTTGCTGTATGCTCTTTATTTCTTTTAATGGCTAACGTAGCGAGAATTATAAGCTGCGGGTACGAAAAATCTCTTATGGAAATTAATTAGTCCTATTTAAATTTGAAGCGTTTCAGGCGTCTACTAATTCTTTTAATTACTTTTACTGACGCGAAGCTCTTAGAATGACTTATAACATTAAATTCCCAACATTCAGAACGAGAAATCCTTGATAAACACTACCTATATTTCGAAAGCCACAGAAAGGGCACAATTCAGGTTTTGACTAAGGGTCACTTCCTGTTCTTAGTTTTGGGAATATGTGAAAGGTTACCAGATATCGTTTTCCTTCTGGACGTGTATCTTGTAGTCAAGTCAGGTTTTACTCTTACATGAAATCTAAATGTCAATTAATGTGTTTGAAGTGTAGATAAGAGTAAATTTTGGGTTTTTTATTTTGAAGTGTCTTTAATAAATTAAGAGAATTTAAATGACTTATGTTTTGATCACTTTTATTTTTCCAATTTTGACTGTATTTAAGAAACCCTACGCTATATCCTATTCAAAAAACAATAATCTTGTAACAGATAGTTGTGGTTATCGTTATTACTTAACGTGCTTGTTGTTTCCAAATAACCCACAATAGGTTATTATATTTGGTAAGTAACAGTAACTTACAGTTAGATCAGGGTTGGGCAAACTTGTTCCCCGGGTCTAAATTAAAAAGCTTTTATCAGTAAAAATTAACTTTCAAGAAGAAATTTAACCAAACAATTTAATTTTGACGTTCGTGCTGTAAAAGATGCGTGTTTTGTCTAGATTCGGGGGACCAAGCTTGCCCAGTGCCCGCTCTGGAGTTTGATACTTGGGAAGTTCCATGTAAACCAATCAGAGAGCAGCATTCCAAAGTAAACAACCGTTTTGGCAATTAGAAATCAAAAGTGAAATACTGCATCCTAAAACTTGCATCTGAAAAATGTACTCCTCCAAAATATCTTGCATAAAAGTCAATTACTGCACGCAAAAAATGTTTTGTTGGTGCAACAAGAAATTTAGTGAAATTTTGGCCAGCAAATATATTTTTGCTGTAGCAACAAATTAATCTGTTCCTAACTCTAAAATAAATTATAAATTTGTTGTATTTATCAAGGTGCTGTAGTGACAACGGCAAAAAATTGTACTGTGCGACAAAAATATTTGCTGTTCTTACAAAAATATTTGCTGTCCAAAATTCCACTAAATTTTTTGTAGCACCAACAAAACTTTTTTCCGTGTGCGTGTGTTCTGGTAAATACTAACGAAAGGATCAGGTTTTTAGACAGATAGAAGGCATAAAGAATTGTAAAGTAAGAACATACATATCTGCGGGTTTTTGAGACATAACCCGCTATAGCTATCATTATGGTCCGTGCACGAAAAATATTTTGATAAAACCCATCTTACTAGCCGTATAGCAAACTGCAGTAACAATGTACGCTTTAATTGCTTTTACGATAAAGGACAGTTTGGAGATTTCTATAATTTATAATTCTACTGTTTTTGTTTTTTATTTTTATTCTAGATTTAGATAGTCAGTGCCGACTCTGGGGGACTTGGCGCCCCGATGCAACCGTCAGTTAGGTGCCCCTAATTCTTCTCATATAACTACTTACTTTGAGTAATCAAGGTATATAATCAATATACAGGATGTTCCAAGACATGCCGATGGAAGGTGATGTTGTTATTTGTAGAAATATGAAAACATTCTACGCGGAAAGTTATACAGAATAATTATCTCTACTTTGGGAAAGTATATTCTGTGCTACAACTTACAGAAAGTAGGTTTTTGACCAACTTACAAATGACATTCGAAATTGCAGATGAAAACTGATGTTTCAATCTACACCCTGTGTAGTGGAAAAACTACGGTTTCAATATATGTAGGTGTAATTACACGGCGTAATAATAAAACCAGACAATCAGAAGTTAGATAATGACTTTTGTACAAGTGCAATACTAAAACTATCTTCATTTATTCCAGAAGTTTGGGAAAACTTTGCAACAAACAATTGGATAATACCAAAACCGTTAGGTTCAGATTACCATAGCGCTGTATTGTTGTAATTAGCAATGAACCAAGGTGAGACAATATCAAAACATATGGAGTGTTCTATTAAAAAAGAAAGAAAGAAAAATTCTGTCCGCAAATCGTTGAAACATCCTGTACGATAACAAGAAATGGTTTGCTAATAGTTTTGTTCTTGACCAAGTGGGATTTACAGATCGGCCATCACCGGTTTTTTTTTTCTTTCGACTTTTTTTATTTTTGTTCCCCTTACGACGCCTGGTACTCTTCGGAGTCTTCGGAGGAGACGCCTCGATACCGTATCGAGCCGACATTGATTGAAATAATGTACAATGCAACCCCAAAAGTTAATTGCCATTTTCTAAGTGAGGAATCACGTACTAAACTGCCAGCTTATGCCTTTTTCTGTAGAAAAGGATTCAGTTATTTTTTTGTTAGTGTACCGAAGGGACTTGAAAAATAAAATCCTATCGTTTACATAATTTCTATACCGCGCGGAATAAGCAGATCACTTGTTTATTATAATCTTTTGAAAAGATGGCAAATTTCTCTATTTATGATATCCAATGTATTTCAATTGTTTGTATGAGTAACGTTCATATATTTGCATTTAGGTTTATATTTCATTTGTAATATCGTGTGGTGCACAAAGAAATGTGTTTTTGAAACCAGCATGTTTGTGAATGCTCAAAAATAGTTGTATTACAGGAAGTAAATTGCAGCAGCCAGCTGTAAATCTAGAACTAAAACATAAAAATGAAATGGATCTTTGAAACGAACAATGTCAAAAAATAATTTCATTTGGTTTACCGGCGTAGATGATATTTGCGACGAATGGGAAAAAGAGTATAAGCCAATACAATTCATTTATGAAATTATATTAAAATCAGTTTGTAATTCTTTGCCAAAAAACTTTCATTTGTAAAAGCAATATTACACACTATTGCACCAAAATGTAAAGGATGATCTTTTTTGGTCTTATCACTATATTCTAGTTCTCAGTAGGGCGATTTTGATGATTTTTGGAAATGTGATTTCATGGTGACAAAACTAAGATCGGTTCCACAAGTGTGCGAATAGGTAGGCCAAACGCCATTTGGTGTACACATTTTTATAGTAATTTTGTTCTAGGAAGTCTACATGTAAACACAAAGATTTACAACTAAAGAACCAAAAGAAAATAGCAAACTGGGAAATGCCCAAAAGTTTTAAAAATTGTGCAAGTAACTAGATATTCGGGATTTTTATGCAATGGATCCTTAGTAACCTTTTAATGCAAGTTTGGTTTCTTTCCCACATCTCCTCAGAACTAAAGATAGAGCGTTCTTGACTGTATGTGCGGAACGGCAAGACATATCAACATTGAACTGTTTTCTGTTATGTTCGGAATAATATACGGTGTAGTATAGGTGGGGTTAGACCGACCATCATTTGTTTTTCTACACAAATGAAAACAGTTTAATCAAGTTTACCGATATATCAATATTGTAGTGGACATGGTCGACGTCATATTCAGTATGATTGATCAAGATGTTTATTTCTCGAAATAACTACCACGTGTGATCTCTTACTGTGTCTCTTCTACATGTATCAGAGATAATCTCTATCAAAGCTTCCTACAACTTTAACTTTATACATGTATCCCATATAAGTAAATGGCCTTACCCGTCTTTGAGAATTCTTCCA